>CAIGQV010003909.1:8215558-8257519 GCA_903798115.1 Danio jaintianensis | reverse complement strand
TGTCTGTCTGTCTGTCTGTCTGTCTGTCTGTCTGTCTGTCTGTCTGTGTATATCTAAAGAATTAGGGCTGTACAATATATTATTTCAGCATCGATATCACAATGTGTGAATCTGCAATAATCACATTGCTGGATCTCAAGTGATTTCAGTTGAATTTAAACCATTAGGACAAGAAATGATAAAAGTTTGCCACTTTAACAAAGATTAATTGTGTTTAATAATGTATACTGTTACGAATTAAATTAAAAATCCTTAATCAAAAAGAAGTTTAACCAAAACGTAACAAGATAACAGGGATTAAAAACATAATCCCTGGTGCCCCTCGCTCTCTCTCCCCAAAATATAAACCAAAACACAAACCACTGAGAATTTAACGGGAAAATATGATTTATTTACAGAAAATAAGGAGCAAAATAACATCAGGAGGGGTCAAGCCAAAATAAATGACAATAAACCAAACTTACTAAATTAGAGAAAACTTCCCTGAAAAATAAATAATAAAATAAAATACAGAAAACTTACCTCCCTACTAACAACACAGGAGAAAATGAAAATAATAAACCAAAGGCACCAAACCTCCCTACCATGCTCCAAGCCAGACAGGGAGACAGAAAACCGGGTTTCTCCAGTTAGAATGTACAACTTCACATCGGCATCTCACAAAACGCCATATAAGAGACATCAGCAACAAACACTAGTTGTAATCACCCAAGTAACAACATCTCCACAAAAAAATAACAAGCAGGGAATCGAGAGAGAGCGGGGAGCCGCTGAATCCATGTTCTCTGAGGTTTTAAATACGGCCGCCGCCAATGCCAGCGCCAATCACGATCCGCCGTAATCCGCTGCACCTGCGAATAATTCAGACCGAGAGAGAGCAGGCGAGAGAGAGAGAGAGGGAGAGAGAGAGAGAGATAGTGAAAGAAAGAAAAACACCACACACACTACAATACAACAACTACTCGTAACAATACAATGAAGTTTCTGTACCTCAATACTGTTAGACTCCACCAAAACCTTAAACCATTTATCTTTGTTCTATTGTTTTAATTATCTGTGTTCATCTGTCAGTTTTGTACATTTTTATGCAGATGCCCTCCACCAAAAATCATCCTAATCAAAATAAAATGCTGGGTAACACTTTAGAATAATAGTCCATTAGTTAATGTAGGGTGGCGCGGTGGCACAGTGGGTAGCGCTGTCGCCTCACAGCAAGAAGGTTGCTGGTTCGAGCCTCGGCTGGGTCAGTTGGCATTTCTGTGTGGAGTTTGCATGTTCTCCCCGTGTTGGCGTTGGTTTCCTCCGGGTGCTCTGGTTTCCCCCACAGTCCAAAGACATGCGCTATAGGTGAATTGGGTAAGCTAAATTGTCCGTAGTGTATGTGTGTGAATGGGAGTGTATGGGTGTTTCCCAGTGATGGGTTGCAGCTTGATTGGATGGAAGGACATCCGCTGTCTAAAACATATGCTGGAAAAGTTGGCGGTTCATTCCGCTGTGGTGACCCCAGATTAATAAAGGGACTAAGCTGAAAAAAAAATGAATGAATGAATTAATGTATTTGCTAACATTAACTAAGTATGAATAATCTTGTAAAGCATTTATTAGTCATAGTTCAACATTAACTAATGCATTATTAAAATCCAAAGTTGCGCTTGCTAACATTAACAAAGTTAAATAAATACCGTAATAAATGCGTTACTAATTGTTTGTTCATGTTAGTAAATACATTAACAAACATTAACTAATGTACCATTATTTTAAAGTGTTACCAAAGGATGAATTCTTTCCAAATAGAGTCATCTTGTGAAATTATATTCATATCTCAATATATATTGCAGAGAAATTAAATATTAACTGTTTTGTTTCCAGTAAATGCTTCCCTAATAAGAATCTACCATAGTGACCCGTCAAAACACACATTTAAACTCCACTAAGCACAATTTCTGTCAAATCACTTATTCAGACCACACAAAACTCTGTCTAAACCACAAAATGATTTATTCATATGTTTTTTTTTTAATAGTATGTATAATAAAAAAGCTTGACGTTCCCTTGTATTACACACTTGTTTTCCACGGCAGCTCATCCCAGTATATTTCAGAAGTGTTTTTTTTTTTCTCTCATATACAGCAAATGGCATTTAAATATTGAAAAATGACTTAACATGATTAAATCTCTACATAAAAATGTTAAAGCATGACAAATTTGTCAATTCTGTTACATGCTCTGATATTTAAATGCAATTTTTACTTGAAATGTATTATTATACTTTTTTTAGGTGGCTCAACACTCTTGGCATCGCCGCAGCTCACGGAATTGACGTTGTTCTTCGACATTCGTTCTTCGACTACGGATACAACCACCTGGTCGACCAGCACTTTAACCCTTTACCTGTAAGTCTGAACACAGCATAAAAAACAGCACAAATCAAAAGCAGTTAAAAGCACTCAGACACAACCCGCAGACAGACTCAAGTCACTAAAGGTTACGCAAATTAACGCCACATGCAGTGATCTGTGTGGTATGCTTGTTACTTTACTGTAAAACTACCTGGATGTAATTTTACTTCACATGAAGTGTTTGAAAATGCTCGGGTTTTTTTAAGCATGCGGCCCAGGCACCTTACCGAGTTTCCCGTGGGACCTATTAGCCAAGATGAAAGGTGTTTAGTGGTGTTGAATACTGGGCAGCTGGGGCGAAGTGCACTGAAATTCAAGCCCGGGACAGTGTCACCTGTCTCCCAGCCCCTTCGACATGTGTGCCCCACTGTGAGGAACAGCCAGATGCTGACAGCACTGCAACCCGATCCGAGGACAGTCCGCAGGTAGACCCACCCTGCCGACCGCTGCCAACTCCAGCCTGAATTATGGAGACCGCAGTCTTTCTCTGAGTGCACAGGTCAGGCCTCTGGAGACGAGACACACACAAACACACACGCACACGCACACACACACACACACACACACACACATAGACATAAGACTTCAATTACAGTTCAATTTGATTGGAGATCCTGTGTAACCTGTTAACCTTCATCTTTTATTAACTTATGTTGAACATTTGGTTTCAGTATATTGTGACTAAATTTAACTAAGGTAAATTTCAGTTTTATCACATATTATTATTATTATTATTTTGTTTTTTTTTTCAAGTAAAAACTTTTTTATTATGAAAGCATACATCGTTATCGTAAAACATACAAACAATTATCTGATATGTTATTTCAGTAATTTGCCAAGGAAACATTTTATATTTAGATAATCAATAAAGAAGTACTAAACTAAATCTGAATGACATACGAAAAATATGTTAACTTTAAATTATTATTATTTTTTATTTATTTTATTAAGTAAAATTACGATTAAAGAGAAAATGTTATTGCCTGAGGCAAAAAGTCAGCAGCCTAGGCTTTTAAACACAGCTTATAGGTGCTTCCCAAAGCAAAAATTATTTAAATCAATTTTATTTTATTTATTTTTTATTTAACTTTATTTTATTTTATTATTATTTTTTATTATTATTATTATTTTGTCTGTCTGTATATTTATTCATTCATTCATTCATTCATTTATTTTTATTTTTTTATTTTTATTTTTTTATTTATTTTATGTCAATCTCAACAGAAAAACGAAATAAAAAAGAACACTAATAAAATTTATTGAAAACTTTTCTGAGAGGATCCCCATTTATACATATAAAAATCAACAGCCTTAATTGAAGGCTGAAGCAAATATCTCACTTTAGATTCGTCCATCACTGTCTCCAGATGCTAATAGATACATTATCTGCTCGTGGCAGATAACAGCCAGACCTGTCAACTTACACATGTTTCTATACAGACAATAAAATTACAGGAAGACTTAATGAGGACAGGTTTTTTTGAATACAGCAATGGCAGAAATTCTTGATTATACAACCTTTCACTAAAGGCATGCAAGGCTGGATTTTTCATGCCAGAATCTTACCAGAAGTTGGACAAGATTGAGCATCTTTTCATAAAACGCACTGGGAGCTGATCTTTCGTCAAGCAATCCTCACAACTTTTGAAACTCTTGTCTCTCTTTTTTTTCCGTTCAGTATCTCTGGTTATTCCAGGGAACAATCGCCCCCTGCTGGGTTCGCAATGCTTTAAACATAGCTGGATGTCTGTGGGAACAGCCAGACGCCCCACTGAGAGAATTCGCAACAGCCGAAACCTGTCGGCCTGTGTGGAATATTTACGGTCCAACCTTTTCTCTTTAATCCCTGACTGAGTCTCCTGTTCTTTCCATTCACACCTCAACAGAGGATAGGTCGGTCTGTCTGTCTGTCTGTCTGTCTGTCTGTCTGTCTGTCTGTCTGCCTGTCTGTCTGTCTGTACGTCTGTCTGTCTTTTATCTGTCTGTTTGTTTTATATGTTAGTTTATTCATTTCAGTTTATTTTTTCATTTTATTTAATAATTTTTCTTTGTTTAATAATTTGGACATTTGGATTATTAATTTATTTATTAAACAATAATATTATGAATATTGATATTAAGCATACTAAAGTATAATTATTATTATTATTATTATTATTATTGTTATTATCTAATATAAATGTTATTTGCTGGGTGAAAACAATAGTACACATCTCTTCAGTAATATACACAATATTATTGTTATTATTATTATTATTATTAAGTGAGGAATAATTGATGATGGGCCTTGGAATTAGAAAATAACGGCAATGGAAGTCCAAAATGTTTAATCATCATGTGATTCGTGCAGACTTCAAATTCCAGAAAGTGTTTTGTGGTTAATTCAAATAATTAGAGATAGTTAGATAATGTTAAAACATACACAATCTTATTTGTAAAAACTTTCACAATTGCATTACCAGCCGTTTTCAGCTGTAACTCTGCTGTAAGTGCTAACTTTCATTAACTACATGTATTGAAAGGCTCCACAAGCCGCGATTGCTGTTGACAAAACATTCCATTGAAGTAGTCGCAACTCTCTTCCACTTTTTCCACTTTTTTTTTCCAATTGCAGATTTGCAGTTACAGTGGTCCCTTGCTATAATGCGATTCACCTTTCGGGGTCTCGCAGTTTTGCGGATTTAAATTTTTTTTTTGCAATTTGACATGTTTTTTTTTTTTTTTTTTTTTACAGTGCATTGTGTTCTGCGTCCTGACTGGCTGTAGACCATTGTCAATCAATCTCCTTCGTGTCTCATGTACAGTACAGAATGCGTTCAAATTAACATAAATTGCCAAATTAACATAAATCTTCAATCGCTAGCGGTGTGAGTTTCAACAAGGATGCAAAAAAGGTTGTAACTGTCCGCAGCAAGACTATCATAAAGAGGGTCGCACACTGTATGCCATGCAAACATAGGTTTCTATCAGGGTTACCCACACTGGCGCCGCAAGTCGGTGGATGTCTGCGGTGCTCAGCTACAACTCAAGACACTGTTATTTCTGCCGCACCACAGAGCACCATCTGAGTAATTTCATTTTGAATAACATGCGCGGGACAGTGCGTACGTGCACGTCAGGTGTGTGTTACTTCCAACTGTCATGTGCCTGGCGCATCTGGTGTGCGACGCCCTTAAGGATGGAGTCTGCTTTCGCTTTGTGGATCAGTGACTGCAGGAAAAAGAACATTACGCTGGATGCCAACATTATCCGCACAAAAGCTAAAAAGCTTATGAACCTTTTACTCACAGCAATGAATGTTTGCGCCTGACAACAGCGCCGCGATAAACGCGGGACCACTGTACACCTCGAGTTTGCATATTTGAAATAATCCAATGAGCCAACGTCAATTATTCCACCTATATTAAGGTTACCACACCTAAAGACATATTTCAGATGTTGCATTTCAAGACATTTGCCAGGTTTGCTTAAACAACCCCTTACTCATCCCATGTAGCTTTTTGTTTTATTGTTATGTTTTATTTCTTGTCGTTTGAAATAACTGAAATTGTTTAGCGTAGTGATATGTGTGTTTATCTAAAAATAATTGCACACCTTAGAATGTTTATCAGCCAATCATAATCAAGCATTCAACAGCCCTGTAGTAAAAATTCATCACCACCACCTAAAGTGTGTGTTACTTGTATTATAGTAAAGTATTGACCTTATTCTTTACATTCGCGCAGACACAGCTGGAACCTTTTAGGCTCGAAACTTCCGGTCTCATTCACTTCCATTGATTTTTAGACGTTATAAAAAACGGCTCATTATGCTGCTTGATGTTGCAAACTCATATTTTCGTCTTATATTATTCTACTTTCTATGTATAGTCATTAGGCATGGGACAATAACTGTTTTCAAGGTATACAAATCAAGGTTTTAAAACCGCCAAAATTTTCTGCTATACCGTTCCTAAGGTATGAGTACGATTTTTTATTTACGTTTTTTAGGACAACAGTATCTCCAGCAGAAAAGATCTCCAAAGATCCCGTTTTAAATTAATTTATTTCAATCTGTGTTTTTGAAACTAATGAAGACAGCAGAAGTAAAGGATTCATTTTAATAATTTAGCCTGACATGTTTACTGCTCCAAAATATTTTAAATGTTTCTCAAAATAAAATAAATTGTGTTCAAAGGGGAAAAAGTTTTTGTTTTTTACCCAGATATTAAAAAAGAACATATTTTAGAGCGGTAATCACAATACTGTGAAACTGTGATATTTTTATAAGGTTATCATACCGTCAGAATCTTATACTGGCCCATGCCTAATAGTCATACTTGTTTGTAGAGCGAGCAGTTTGACCATTTTCTGTCGTTTATTATTCTTAGTCATTTCTCCCATAGGCAACTGAATCGGAAGTTCTAAGAGAATCACAAAAACGAGCACACTTTGTAGAATAAGGTCAATAGTAAAGGTTATAATACACATACGTACAGTCAAGCCCGAAATTATTCATACCCCATTATTCATACTCATATTAATGACGAGTATTTGGGTTGCTTTCACTGAAGAGGTTTCCTAGATGTTTCTCGAACCCAGAGTAACAGAAAAGTGGAATTCAGCTGTTTTGGCTGAGACTAATAGCCAATCGCCTAGCAACCACCCAGTAATATTTCAGCACCCGGGTGGGCTTGACTTCGACTCATGGCAAACTCCAGCATACTGGCAGAATGTTTCGCCCTGGCAAAAACCCCTGATGTTTTCTTCTGAAAATATGCTCATATAGTTATAGCAATTTAATTTAGTGTATGTGGTTAGTGGTGCGAAAATGACACATTTCACCTTTCAATATTATTAAAACTGTAGCTTTTCATTGCTCCCAGTTATTTATTATGTGGTCAGAATTGCTTTTCCTCTCACGTTAAATGAATCTGTGTCTGTCTGTCATTATAGGCCATGGCATTTGCTTATATCCTGTTGGTATTGTTGACAAGCAGTTGGTCATAGCCTTTAATCTCTCGGGTCTTTAGCGGTTTGACTTTAATTTATTCATTATTAAAGTGGTTTCAATGTTATTCAGTTATTATAGGCACAGCACTTACTTAGTTTTACTGGGTGGGCAGAGAAACGCTTTCTAAGCGATATACTGCTATTTTCAGCCAACTAACAATGTTTTCACATCTAAAAGAGAAGGTCATCGTTTTGGTGCACCTGCATTTTTATGACCATTTTAGAGACTAATAATGCACATCAACACTTCCATGGATCAGCCAGTCCAACAGATCATTTAGACTGTTTTTTTTCCCACTGAACTAAAATTAGCATTTAAAATTTTTCCACATTTATTTTTCTTCGACTTAGTCTCTATTTCAGAGGTTGCAACAGCGGAATGAACCGCCAACTATTCCAGCATATGTTTTACGCAGCGGATGCCCTTCCAGCCGCAACCCAGTACTGGGAAACACCCAAACACACATTCACACATATACTAATACACTGCAGCCAATTTAATTTATTCACCTATAGCGCATGTCTTTGGACTGTGGGGGAAACCGGAGCACCCGGAGGTAAGCCACGCAAACATGGGGAGAACATGCAAACTCCACACAGAAATGCCAACTGACCCAGCCGGAACTCGAACCAGCAACCTTCTTGCTGTGAGGCGACAGTGCTAACCACTGAGCCACCGTGTCGCCCAGCATTTAAAATACATATTTGAAATCAAATTTAATTAAAAAAATAATAATGTGATATATGTGGGGGGAATTGTCCATCCCAAGTCTTGATTTTGACATTTACTTTTTTTTTTTAATCAAATTGTGACTGAAACAGAAAATGTTATTGCCTGATTGCTCAGAGAGCAGCTTATAGTTGCATCCCAAATCACATACTGATTACCTATTCTGCACCATTTTGTAGTATAAATAGTTTAAGTAGTGCATTCCCACTTAAAATTCTAAAAAGAATAAGTGCACTTTACGTAAATACCCAGATGATGCACTTATTCAACCAATAAAATAAAATTGTTTAATCTAGAACAATTTTTACACTCTGGCTATAGGGTTGGATTTTTGTTTTTTGATTGTGCAAACAAAATTCTCCAATGGAGACGATTACACCGCCTCCTGGTTGTGAATGCGTCAGTACTCATGATAGGTACTATTTGTTCTCGCCATGAATGAAGTCATAGATGCCGGAATCCTTTTTTATATCTCATATTTTTTCATGCCTATTGTTATGGTGAGCTGTACCTGTTACCTAAGACTAACATGCCAGGATAATAGTTTTTGGAAAACGTTTTTAGGAGCTTTGGCTTTAAAATGATCACTTCAAAAAGAGTGTTACAAAGTAGATGGCAGAACAGCTAAATGTAAAGTTTGTAAAACTGCTGTCAAGCTGTCCAATATGGAAAAGGGAGGTAAATTATCAAAAAAATACAAACATCTGAGGTAAATTATTAATTGTTGTTCATATAGTGACGAAAAGCATTTTAATGTTATGCAAAGCACAACAGTGGCCTGTTGTAACATTCATTGTAGTCATGAAAATTTAGCTTTTTAATCACTGAAAGTCAGAGAATTTGATATTTGGAACTCTAGATTATAGATGGATGTTTTCCACCTCATGCCACGTGATGGAAATTTGCCTGTATTTTTGCATTTCAATTGACTTTGAATATGATCTACTCATGCGAATGCTTACTTTTCCATTTGGTTTGATCCCAGCATTACTTTTAAAGGAATGTTTTGAAAATTTCTAAAGTTTTTGTTTTTAAGATTTTTGCATTTAGTTACTTTGTTTTAGTGTCAGATTTTCAGATTATTATTATATATATTTTTTTTTTCAAATGTTTTCAGAATTATTATTATTTCAGTATTATATAACAATATTTGAGATTTACAGTGTTTTGAAGTTTCTAAGATGCTGGCTTTCTTTTCCCTTTAAATGCAGTGGAAAGAGACCCACCCATCCCCAGTCTCTTTTTTTCCCACTATAGCCTATAGCAGATGCTGCACAATGTACACTGCCGGAGCAAATTAAGTTAAAGTTTCCCTGGAAAAGAAGCCTTTAAATGCTGCCATATGCAGGATTGCATGGGAACTTCCTGATGCACACATGTTGCTTTGAACCAGTTCAATTAGGTGTTGAATTTAGGGACTGATGAGAGGTATTAGGAGAGACCTGTTATAGTCATGTATGTGAAATTCAGGTAGCAGTTGCTCCCTGATACATTTAGTTTTGTGTAGTAAATGTAATGTGGTAATAGTTTTATGGCATCACAATAAAATAAATGTACTCGTATTATGTAGCGTAATGAACATTCATTCATTCATTTTCCTTCGGCTTAGTCCCTTTATTCATCAGGGGTCGCCACAGCAGAATGAACCGCCAACTTATCTAGCATAAGTTGTTTTACACAGTGGATGCTCTTCCAGCTGCAACCCAGTACTGGGAAACATCCATACACACTCATTCACACGCACACACAAACACACATGCACTACGGCTAATTTAGTTTATTCAATTCACCTATACTGCATGTCTTTGGACTGTGGGGGAAACTGGAGCACCAGGAGGAAACCCACACGAACACGGGGAGAACATGCGAACTCCACACAGAAATGCCAACTGACCCAGCCGGGACTCGAACCAGCGACCTTCTTGCTGTGAGGCGACATTGCTAACCACTGAGCCACCGTGTCACCCGTAATAAGCATAGATATTATTTTATATTCAGCTAGGGGCTTACACATTAACTTTTTAATAATATTAGTAAGCACAAGTCGACAGTATGCTTTTTTTTCAGTTTGGTTTGTTTTGTACGAACATGATTGAACTTTTTTTTTGTGTGTGTGTGTTACCCCGGTGGTGGAAACAAAAACTGTTTCTGAAAAAATATATATATATTTCTTCACATCTTAAAAAAAATCTCAAGAGCTGCCCTTTTGCTATTTTAGGTTATCTTTTTTTGTTTAAATGCTTTTTTATGCTGATGTTTGCATTTAAAATTATTGACTATCAAACTGCATTTAAACTGAAAATGTGGTTATTTTATTAAAATAATCTTAACATGCAATCTAAACATACTTAAATCAAAATGCATTTACTTGAGATTCAGAATGAAGAAATTAGTCTTAAAGGGGACCTGTTATGCAATAATCACTTTTATATGGGGCTTAAACAGTTGTGTGGCAGCAGTGTTTGAATATAACCAGCCTCTAATGGTAAAAATGTATTAATTTATTTTTTTATAATCATACTTGATAAAAACAGTCTGCAGAAACACTTTGATTGACATTGTTCCTTTGTATGTGTCATCAGCGGGAAAGCCCCGCCCATTGGTGACAATCTCTCTCTCATTAGCATAGGAAGAAGTCTTGTATTTGAATTTGCCATTATGCTGACTCATAGGCATTTGTAGCTCCGCCTTCTTTTGAAAATTTGCATTTGAATTTAAAGCGACAGTCACTAAAATGGCACAATTAGGATTAAACCCTAAAAGGGACAGTTTCAAAGAGTTGTAAAACATTATTTGTCTGGTATTTTGAGCTGAAACTTCACATACACAACTCTAGGGACATCAGAGACTTATTTTACATCTTATAAAAAGGGGCATAATAGGTCCCCTTTAAAGGTCCCGTGAAGTGCTTTGAAAAATGCATTTTTATTCGATGTTTGACGTAATCTCAACCGAAACATAAAGAGAGGGTGGGACATAGTGTAGCTCCTCCACTTTAAAAAAACTAGCCAATAGCATTTTGTTTTATCACAGCTCTGCCAGTGAGAGTGGTTGAGCTCAAGTGCATCATATGAAAAGCAAATGAGAAGCATCTTGAAGAGGGCAGGGCATGTCAGATACTAGAGAGCATTTGATTGGTCAAGATTTGATGAGAAACTGAAGTATGAGGTGACGTGAATAAAACCATTGATCCATTTAGGCAGAAGTGACAAACCACAAACTTTACGTTTATATAAGTTTTATATCTTCTAAACGTGAATTTTGTCACTGTTTTGGAGCACACTAGCTTATAGATATCTTAAAAACTAATAATACTGCTACTAGCATCTAAAATAATTTCATGGGACCTTTAAGAACAAAAGTGTGAAACAAGGTAACTATCTGTCACAGTTTTTTTTTAGTTCACCGACAGATGTTTGTTCATATTTTAATTATAAATTTGCCTAATTTTGATCAATTGCACAGAAAACGAGACTTCATATTTCTGTAATTTTGCTTCCCATGTTGGTGTATTTGGATTTTAAAATATTTAGATAATGTGTTTAGATAATATGTTAAAGTATTTACTAACATGAAGAATGAACATACTTGTACAGCAATTATAAATCATAGTTAATATTAATTTGTTTATAAACTAATGCATTATTAAAATCCACAATTGTGTTTGTGACAATTTGTTAATGCACTGTAACAGGAATTACTGTATTTTCATTAGCTAATGTCAACAAGGATGAATAAATATTGCAATAAATATACTTCATTGTTTGTGAGGCATCTTTAATTAATGGAGCCTTATTGTAAAGTTATTTTAATACACTATTTATTTATTTAATTATTAATAAAGGGCTCATTGTGTGCTTGCTTCATATTTACATTTATTGAACACACTGAAGTATTGTGTTCTCTTGAAATTATGAATTTTCTTGACTTGGTCTTAAAACTTTTAAACTTGGTCTTTTAAACTTTTTACCTTCATAAAACAAGCTGAAACCCTAAAATAATCTGTGTAGCTCTCATTTCTATGAACCATTTCATTCTTTATGGTCAGTTTTTTTTTTTTTTTGCTTTGTTGTTTCTCAGTTTTAACAAGAAAGTCTTCCAAAGAAAGGCAATGCTTATTTTTCTCTATTCGAGCATCCAAGAAAGTGTCTCTCTCAATAAAAAAACCAAAGCATATGTGCATTTTTTTCTATCTCTGAAAAAGAAAAAAAAGAAGAGTCGTTCTTACTAAAGTGAAGGCAGATATGAGATACTTGCACTACGCTTACAACTTTGTTCCGTACACTTCAGTTTTCTACAGCTATTTCTGTAAAATTGAATCTCCTTTGATAGATGGACGGTGGCTGGATTTCATTGGTTTCTGCTGACGAAGAAATGCCACATGTGTCCAGTGTATTTAAAGCAGAATCATCTTGCATGAATCATGTTTCCTGTGCAGAGGTTGTGGCAGAAAGGCTTGACCTAACATGCGTGTTGACATGGCCAGATTCCAGCAATGCTTTTTATTTTCTGACATGTGTTTTGTGTGTTGGCTTCTGTAGGATTATTGGGTATCTTTGCTCTTCAAAAATCTGGTGGGCCCCAGGGTGCTGGCGGTGCACGTCGCAGGTCTCCAGAGAAAACCTCGTCCCGGACGGGTCATCCGGGACAAACTCCGCATATATGCCCACTGCACCAGCTTTCACAAGTAAGTGTAATTCTTCCCAATATGTCAGTTCAGTTCCAAACTACGCAAACCAAACATTGATATCTTTAAAAAATAATAATAATAATAATAAATAATTATTTACATTATTATTGGTAGCAGTAGTACAAAATAGTTGTTTATATCTTTATATAAATAGAAGGCAAAATATTAGCACTGCTGTGATGTAGGCCTGTCACAATAATCAATATATGGACTTATCGCACAACACATGACCTCAATCATTTTTGGTAGAGGTGTGAACCTACACTGGTCTCACGGTTCAGTTCGGTTACGATTATCTTATATTATTTGAAATACAATTTTGTCCTTTAATACAAACAGTCAGAACTTCACCTTTAAAAACTCGAGTGCATGCACAGACCAACATGAGCGTTTAAAGCAAATAAAGAAATGTAAATATCCCGCTCGCTTTCTGAGTGAGTTCTTACTTCCCTATGATTGGTCACGCGCTCAACAGAAAGGGCTGCGATTGGCTCTAACGCTCTGGTGCTGTTCACCGATGAGTGACACTGGTAAACGGCAGCGGAGATCACAGCTGATCCATGATAGACAGTTAAAGGGCCACAGTGAGAGAGAGAGAGAGAAATGGAGTTTACTTTCATTTTCTCAATCGCAGTGAAATAGGGGCTTCTGCTGTAACTTCAGTGTCAGTAAAAGACTGTCCAGCAAACATACATGCAGTGAATTGGGCAGAGTTTCTACGTTTTTAAGTAGTTGGAGTGTTTCAATTACTCGCGGTCGCCTCCCTCGCCATAGTAAGCTACCGCGACATAACGCATATGTGATAAATGACGTCAATACGTAATAACAGGTTATGATCTGTTACTGAACCGATACCGAATTGTCCGCGTCTGCATCGCAGTGGAACGAAGAAACAGTTCATTCATTCATTCATTCATTTTCTTTTCGGCTTAGTCCCTTTATTTATCTGGGGTCGCCACAGCGGAATAAACCGCCAACTTATCCAGCATATGTTTTACGCAGCGGATGCCCTTCCAGCTGCAACCCATCACTGGGAAACATTCATACACACTCATTCACACACATACACTAGGGACAATTTTAGCTTACCCAATTCACCTATACCACATGTCTTTGGACTTGTGGGGGAAACCGGAGCACCCGGAGGAAACCCACGCGAACACGGGGAGAACATGCAAACTCCACACAGAAATGCCAACTGACCCAGCCGAGGCTCGAACCAGCGACCTTCTTGCTGTGAGGCGAACGTGCTACCCACTGCGCCACCGCGTCGCCAGAAACAGTTCATTTTGACTTAATTTTTGGTGATGCAATGTATATCGCCCATACATAAAAATCAATGCTAGCAAGATTTTAGCTGATTGTGCAACATCTCTATCTCTATTAGAGGTGTCAGTGTCAGTATGGTAAAAAACAAACACTATAGTACTTACTATAAATTACTATAGGATATTTTCATGTGGGTGCCTGACAGCTGAAAATAGATCTGGTAGCGGATATCGCAGCCTCTGTTACTTTTTACCTCGCACTTTTTTGTTAATATTTACTATTATTTATTTAGGATATGCGTTTTCACATTCTGATTCCAATAACTAATTATTAAACTGTTAAAATGACTGTAATTAAATGAAATATTCCTAAGAATAAAATATGATGTGTTCTTTGGAAGAGTGTACTTGGATCGTGATGATATGATATTGTGATTCTGGCTTTATATAATGAGTGGCATAAAACGGTCTTAAAATGACAATAATATAATTTATCGTAATATATTTTGGTGCAATATATCGTACAACAAAGTATGGATATCGTGACAGGCCTACTGGGATTTTAATTAATTTTCAATTATTTCAATATAAGTTATGTTGGAGAGAGCAAGGACATTTCACAGTATTGCTGTTTCTTTTAGTTCAATTTTGAAGTTCAATAATATTAGCCCCCTTAAGTTTTTTTGTTCTCGATTGGCTACAGAATAAATTACTGTTGACCAATGATTTGCCTAATTAACTGAACATGCCTAGTTAAGCCTTTAAATTGAACTTTAAACTGAATACTAGTACCTAATAACATAATTGCATAATATAATTACTGAATAACATAATTACATAATAATAATTACTGAAAAACTAGTACAAAATAACAAGAAAAATGTTATGTACTGTCATCATGGCAAAGACAAAAGAAAATAGTTAATAGGAATTAGTTATTTAAATTATTATGGTTATAAATGTGTTGAAAAAAAATCTTCTTTCTGTTAAACAGCATTAGGACATTTTTGAAAAAGAATGAACATTTCACAGGAGAGCTAATAATGTTTCCTATCTTTATGTATTAAAAATATATGTTGGTGCCAATGGCGTAGTGGTTAGTGCGTCGACACATGGCGCTTCCGTGCTCATGGCGACCCGAGTTTGATTCCCGCCTTGAGGTCCTATGCCGTTCCTTCCCCTCTCTCTGCTCCCGACACTTTCCTGTCTATACTCTCCTACCGTCCTATCAGTTAAAGGTGAAAACTCTAAAAAAAATAATTATAAAAATATTTTAAAAATGTCATGTACACTACCATTCAGAGGTTTGGGGTCTGGAATATTTTTACAAATATTTGTAAAAGAAGTCTCTTACAGTATGCTCGCCCAAGCTTTATTTATATTATAAAAAATATAGTAAAAAAAAAACAGTAATATGGTGAAATGCCATTACAAAAATATGTTTTAATATATTTTAAAGGATTTATTTCATTTAAGGTTTATTTCATTACTCCAGTGTGACATGATGCTTTAGAGCTCAATCCAATATTCTCAACAAACGTTTATTTTTATTATCATAATCAACATCAACCAAAATGGTATATTTTTTGAACAACCTCTTTATTGGGATGTAACAAAAATGTGACAGTATAATACATCACAATCATATTTACGTCTTAGTTTCAGTTTAAAAGAAAAACAACAATAACAAAACAAAAAATGAAAAAAATGAAGCACAGGTTGTTTTAATTGGTAACATTATTCTAGATAAAACATTAGGAAGAAATTGTTGAAAATACAAATCATCCATAGAAGGCATGCACCAGATCATCAATTGGTTGTTTAAATAAATCTTTGGAAATGGGGTAATATGTAGATAGGCAAAGTCAGTGTCAATTGCTTTAGTCTTTTCCTGTTTCATTTAATAAATTGCTGAAATCTGAATTTGAAATAAGATATATAAAAGGTGAACCAAAACGTATTTAATATTTTGTGGAAAGACGTGAAATTGCTGACTCCTACTTTATTCCAACAAAACAATGAAAATATGACCCAGGCTACATTTAATACAACTTCAATTCAATTAGAGATAAACATGGTTTGCGCCGACCGCGGTGTTTTATGTGGTGGAAAAATAGCGCATGCAGAGAGCATGAAACCGCTGTAATTTAATTTTGTATAATCGACAATTTTAATGCAACGTCGGGCTGCCACGTGATTGCCCAATGTGCAAATTGGCTTCAGAAATATTTTCTTAGAAGTCAGCATAATCTAGGTAGGATGATAGGTTGCTTGCAGATGTAGAGCATATTACTGTAGGACCATAAAAAGATTCTGTGTGTTATTCACACAGACAGCCATCATCCGAGCACATAGCCGTGGTGAGGATTTTAAGGCTTACCTGCTCGTTCTCAAACACATAAATTACAGAGTCCAGACAGCCACTCTTTCAGAGTGAGAGCCCATAAAATTTAACAAGTATCAATTGTCAAGCGTGCGGAGTCTCTTTCTGCGGTGCGAGAGGCGCTGAGAGACACCAGAGGCTCAGGCTGAGCTGCGGGACAATAGGAAGGTCTGTACCAGAGCAGATAAAAAGTGCCATCGTTCCCTTTGATGATTATCTATTACCCCAGAATGATGTGAGCGGGACTTTCAGCAGCAGTGTAGGTTTACGCTCTACAGATCCCCGTGTCTCAGCTCAGTTTCAGTGCACGTACAGGCCTCTGGCTTCACGATTCAGGCTCCAGGACACACACTTTGGTCCAAGCAGAAATGTTATGAAAACAGTGTTGGGGAAAAAAAATCTAGTTTGTCTATTTTTTGACAAAGTTGAGATAATTTTAGCCAATAAGACAATCAATTTAATAAGTGAATAGCCTGGTTAGAAATGTAAGAACAGTTAATAAAAGCATGGCTTTAATGTTAGTGTACATTTTTAAATGTAGCTAAAGAATTTTTTAAAACTCAAAATGCTTTACATAAACAAGAATAAAAGGAACAAGTATAAAAAATAAAAAGAACAAATAATGCACATTATTAAAAACATATTAAAATGTGTTAAAACAGGATTTAAAGGAATTAAAAAGAAAAAGAATAACATAATAGTCCGATAACATGTTAATATTATATTATAATTAACATATAATAATTAATATTCATATTATTAATGCTTATATATGGAATACATGTACTGTGTAAGTACACATGCATACATACATACATACAGTACATACATACATACATACATACATACATACATACATACATACAGTATAGTATAATATAAAATGTACTATTTTTTTATCAATTTAATGTACAATTGCAGACTTTAATTTTTAAATTGTACCGACCCAAAACTGTTGAACTGTAATATAAGTCTATGTCAGTGCTCATCCAGACCTCTGACTTCAGGATACAGGCTCCAGTACAAACAATTTGGTCCGAACAGAAATGTTATGAAAACAGTGTTGTGGGTCAGCTATTTTGTCTGGTTTTTGCATGGGATTTTTTCGAATAAGAATCACGTATGCTCAAAAAAAGCAAACAACTTTACTTGATGAAAAAAAAATATGTTACCAGTTTTAATATATTTTAATGTAAATGATAATTAATGTTATATTATGTCATTTATATATAATAATTTGTATTACTATCAATGCATTTTATATTTGTGGTATATATATACTATATACTATACTATATCAGTTTATTCTATTTAGTTCATTATATTCATAGTTCATTTCAGTTCATTTTATTTCAATAAAAAAACAGTAACTCTAACAGTTATGTTAACGATTTAGGTGTCATTAAACTGATAAATTGATACTAACTGTAACCAATAAATTGAAATATCATAAGTTAACTTAACCCCTGTCACCCAACATTTGGAATTGATCATGACTGGCTATATGTGCAAATTAAGCATAGTGTGTCAAAAAAAAAAGGTTAAATGAGGTTAAAGCACTTTATTTTTAAAGCAGAAGGTTTTGAATATATACATTTAAGTCAAATCTGCCTAAGTTATGCAAAAATAAAAAAGTGAATAAGTGAATCTTAAGTCATTTGAAGTTTAATTCCTGAAAGAAACACCCGAATACACAGACCTAGATACTTTGTGCTCAATGCGCAATCAATGTTTCATTAGATAAGAAAGTTAAGTAGGATTTCCTTAATTGTATTATTTGTTTCCAATAATTTACTGATAGCTTGAGATAAAAAAAAAAACTTATTTAATGTTGAAGTTTTTTTTGTAGTATTTACCTCATATCAATAGTTTTATCAGTGCGTGAAAAACAACAGCTGTGTCTGAAACCACCTCCTGTCCGCTATATAGTGCAGTATATCGAGTGTTGTATATTTCCTATATTCGTTTAATACTTTATCAAATCAAATCAAATCACTTTTATTGTCACATCATCAGCAGCACGTGTGCTATGATGAGTGAAAGGCTTAGGTGCTGGCTCCAGACAGTACAAAATACAGATAGTGCAAATACAAAGACAGTGCAAAATACAGACAGTGCAAATACAACGACAGTGCAAAATACAGACAGTGCAAATACAACGACAATGTAAAGTTGACAGCGATATGTACAATGAATAGGTGTACACATAGTTGTAGGCAGTATTATTTCAAGTATGGATTGGTTAAAGTGCAGTGCATGCTACATATTGATGGTGTGCAGTGAGGGGTATGGAAGAGTCTGTGTGGGGTGTGTTAAGTGTTCATCAGCCTGATAGTCTGGGGGAAGAAGCTTTCCTTCAGCCGGCTGGTGCGTGACCGTATGCTGCGGAACCGTCTGCCTGAGGGTAGCAGAGAGAAAAGTCTATGGCTTGGGTGGCTGGAGTCACTGATAATTCTCTTGGCTTTCCCTTATTCACCGCCTGGTGTAGATGTCCTGGAGGGAGGGAAGCTCACCTCCTACTACGCGTCCAGCAGTTCGCACAATCCTATGTAGGCCTTTGCGATTGCTGCTGGTGCTATTTCCATACCAGGTGGTGATACAGCCAGACAGGATGCTCTCCACAGTGCAGGTGTAGAACGAGCGGAGGATGTGGGGGCTCATTCCAAACCTCCTGAGACGCCGTTGAGAAGAGGCGTTGTTGTGCCTTCCTCAGCACTGCGTCTGTGTGAGCAGTCCATGTCAAATCCTCGGCGATGTGTACTCCAAGGAACTTGAAAGTGCTGACTCTCTCCACTGGTGTCCCGTTGATGGTGATGGGAGTGTGTTCTCTCTTCTCTCTCCTGAAATCCACCACCAGCTCCTTGGTTTTGCTGATGTTGAGTGAGAGGTGGTTTTCCTCACACCACTGCGTCAGAGTGTACACCTCCTCTCTGTAGGCTGTCTCATCATTATCTGTGATTAGGCCCACCACCGTTGTGTCGTCAGCAAATTTAACGATGACGTTGGAGCTGTGTTTGGCTGTACAGTCATGTGTGTACAGGGAGTACAGGAGTGGGCTGAGAACACAGCCCTGTGGAGCACCAGTGTTGAGGATCAGTGTAGACGAAGTGATGTTGTTCATTCTGACCACCTGGCGTCTGCCTGACAGGAAGTCCAGGATCCAGTTGCACAGCGAGCCATGTAGACCCAGATCCTGGAGCTTCACCACCAGCTTGGCAGGCACTATGGTGTTGAATGCTGAGCTGTAGTCCACAAACAGCATTCTCACATATGTGTTTTTGTTTTCCAGGTGAGACAGAGCAGTGTGCAGGGTGAAAGCAATTGCATCATCAGTGGAGCGGTTATTCCTGTATGCAAATTGCAGAGGGTCAGTGTGAGCAGGCAGTACAGAGCAGATGTGCTTTTTAATCAGCTTCTCAAAGCACTTGCTGAAGATGGGTGTCAGAGCAATCGGACGCCAGTCATTCAAGCATGTGGTTTTGGCTGATTTCGGCATGGGCACAATAGTAGCTGTCTTAAAGCATGTGGGAACCACAGATTGAGAGAGCGAGAGGTTAAAGATGTCCGTGAAAACCCCCGCTAGCTGGTGTGCGCATGTTTTAAGTACACGTCCAGGAATGCCATCTGGGCCCGTAGCTTTTCGGATGTTCACGCGTCGGAAAGCTCTCGTTACGTCCGCTACAGAAACAGAGAGTGTGCTGGCGGTTTCGGTTTCGGCCGCGGGGGCGCGCAGTGTGTGCGCGCTGTCCTGGGCTTCAAAGCGGGCGTAGAACGAGTTGAGCTCGTCCGGGAGAGACGCAGCAATGTTTACAGTGGCGGGTTTGTTACTTTTAAAGTCCGTGATGTAATTAAGTCCCTGCCACATGCTCCTTGCGTTATTGGTGTTAAATTGACCCTCTACCTTGTCTCTGCCCACAGTACAATCTAATTTTACATCTTATGTACACTTACATAAAGTATGTATACTACTCTGTATACTTGAGATGGTGGAATGTACTAGAAATATGATGGACAACAAGTGGAATCATTTTCGTATTTTATGCCAGGTTTAGCTCCAGTTTGAGGATGCTGACTGGAAAAACTGCAATCATTTTTATATAAAGCATGTAATACAAATCAACATGACAGACAGAAGAGTTTTATTAGCTTTTATTTTTAAATATCACTTTTTTTTTTTTACAGATAGCACATTTAATGTCAACAACAAATAGTTTAGCAAAATGCATATATTTTACACAGAATTATCACGCTGTTGTTCTATTGCCCTCCATCCTTCACTCGTCCACTCCTCACATTCAAATGGATATGTTTGCATGATTTTCTAACATTTTCAGATGAAAATATATATGTGGCATGTCGGTTATACACTGAGGAAGACACAACGTCTCAAATACATTAAACACCGCAAATATTTTCACTAATGCAGTTAAACACCAACTTTTATCTGATGCACACTTTTTAAACCGATGCACCAAGAGAATCGGGGAATCTTCCCATCCCTAATACATATACATACAATTTACATTGGAGGTTTCAGTTATTTTTAAACCAATAACTAACTAAAAACTAAACTTAAACTTAATTTAACTTAAACTATTTTTTTCAATGTTTCATCATCAGAGACTTGAATCGATATAGAAAACCAGCTAAATCCTTACTATATAATGTGTTTATGATTATTTTATAAAGGAAGCCCTCCTGTAAGATGTGAAGTTTGTTTCTGACACAAGCTGCAAGTCTGGCCTATCTGACCAATTAGAGCAGAGTAGACTCTCAGAAAGGCGGAGTCTAGAAAGATTGAATCTTCAAACTGATTGTTTGAGACTCTTAAGAACAAGGTTTTTTTGGTGTATTATGAGAAATTAAAGTGTTTTTTGACCTTGAATGCATGAAAAACTATTATAGGAGACCTCCAAAACAAAATTAGGATTTATTAACATCACATAATAGAAGCACTATAAAGTTATTGTTTTTATTTTATTTTTATTTTTTTTGCTTGGCATTAAGTGGCTTGGCAAGAAGGCGATGCCAGTAAAAGTTGCAAAAGTTGTTAGTAGAATCCTAACTCTGCAGTTTGGGAAATTATGTGTATTTATAGGATTTGGCATATTAAAAGCTCTGGCATTAAAACTGCATATATTTATAGAATGTTTGAAATTGCACTTTTTAATGTCTTGATTTTTACTTGAGAGGATTTCAGGCTTTAGGTCTTTAACAGGGAGATATTGGAAAGTAGGCTGACGTGATCCGGTTACAAAACTCAGCCCGTTTCTGACCCTCGTTGGCGTGCAGATGACAGGGTTTTGGGCCACGTTCAAAATTTCAGCACACTGTGTCTTATCCATCAAACCGAAGCCACCACAAAACCGAACAAGTAATCTCTGTAAATGGCATGAAACCCAAAACAGCTGGTCTACAGTTTTTTCACTAAATGCATTGCTTTTGCTTAGCGTGTCCAGTGCACTGAAAAAAAGACACTTTGAACCAACTTAAAAAAATTACTGTAATTTGTTACAGCTAAATTTGTTTATTTTTCTCAAAGTATAATTCAACTTTGGTTCAAACTATACAATTTAAATGAACCTAAATCAAAAATATTTATTGTGGTCAAGAAAAAAAGATACATTCATTCGTTCATTCATTCATTTTCCTTCTGCTTAGTCTCTATTTCAGAGGTCGCCACAGCGGAATATACCGCCAACTATTCCGACATATGTTTTTACGTAGCGGATGCCCTTCCAGCCACAACCCAGTACTGGGAAACACCATACACTCTCATACACACACACTCATACACTACGGCCAATTTAGTTTATTCAATTCACCTATAGGAATGTCTTTGGACTGTGGGGGAAACCGGAGCACCCAGAGGAAACCCACGCGAACACGGGGAGAACATGCAAACTCCACACAGAAACGTCAACTGACCCAGCCGAGACTCGAACTAGCAACCTTTTTCCTGTGAGGCGACAGTGCTAACCACTGAGCCACCGTGCCGCCCCCAAATTACATTCACACAAAGTAAAAATATTGTTTAATATGGAGACACTATATATATATATATATATTTTATTTTTTATTTTAGTTCAAAGTACAAAACTAAATTTTTTAATCTTGCTTTGAACCAACAACAAAAAAATTATAAATTACCCTCAAATTATAGATTTGACTTGGTTGAAAAAATTTTTTTATATATATATATATATATATAAAATACATTGACTCAAAAGGTAAAATATTGTTTTTATAGATGATAAATTAATTGAATTACTTTGGTTCGACTTAAAATCCAAATCCAAATAAAGTTGGACTACTTAAATAATAAATACATATAATGTTAGGCTAGACTATTGCTAGTTATTTTATTTTCAATAATGAAGTAAACTTTCTGCTGGTGCTTTCAGTATGCCCATAAATGTCACCCAAGATGACAACAACAAAACTCGCATTAGAAATACATAAAAACTGAATGCACATAAACACTACCTTTTTTTCATGTGGTCACATGACATAAAAATATTAAGCACTAAGTAAAAAATATAACTAATGTTTTTAAGTTTACCTATACACTGTAAAAAGTGATTAGTTGACTTTATTTAAAAAGTGAGTAAAATTAGCGGAATTATTGAAATTAAATTAAGTCAACTTAACAGTTCCAAGTTACAACGGGTTTACTTTCATTCATTCATTCATTCATTTTTCTTCGGCTTAGTCCTTTTATTCATCAGGGGTCGCCACAGCAGAATGAACCGCCAACTTATCCAGCATATGTTTTATGCAGCGGATGCCCTTCCAGCCGCAACACAGCACTGGAAAACACTCTCGCATTCACACACATACACTACGGCCAATTTAGTTTATTCAGTTCACCTATAGCGCGTGTCTTTGGACTGTGGGGTGTGGGGGAAACTGGAGCACCCGGACCCACACCCACACAAACACGGGGAGAACACGCAAACTCCACACAGAAAGGCCAACTGACCCAGCCGGGACTCGAACCAGCAACCTTCTTCCTGTGAGGCGACAGTGCTAACCACTGAGCCACCGTGTCGCCCGGGTTTACTTTATTTTTTAAATAAAGTCAACTTTTTGCTTTTAAGGTAATGGGTTTGCTAATGGTAATGGGTAACTAATCACTTTTTACATTGTAGGGGATAGTTTTTAGGGTTTTTTTTTGCTTTAAGGTAAATTGAATAAAACCGGTTACAATCAAAAACCATAATTTTTTTCTTAACCCAATATAAAAAATGTACTTCAAATGAAAGACACAGTAGTTCACTTTTTTCAGTGGTGCAATGTTTTTACTGTTGACAGACAAATATTTTCATTAATATACTGTACAGTGGGGGAAATAAGTATTCAACACGTCACCATTTTTCACAGAAGATATATTTCTAAAGGTGCAGTTGACTTGAAATTTTTACCAGATGTTGGTAACAACCAAAGAAATCTATATGCAAATCTAATTAGTTTACAAAATGAAATGACGCAGGGAAAAAGTATTGAACACATGAAGAAAGGGAGGTGTAGAAAGGCAGTGAAAGCCCAGACAGAACCTGAAATCTCTCAGTAGTTCTTCAGCAACCCTCTGCCCTTCCTCAGTGTAAATTAATATTAGCTGCTTCAGTCCAACATCTACATTATCAGAATGATGAAGATGAAACCAGGGTGGACATTTCTGCAAGACAATGATCCAAAACACAGCCAAAGAAACTCTCAAATGCTTTCAGAGAAAGAAAATCAATCTGTAGAATGGCCCAGCCAATCACCTGACTTGAATCAAATGGAAAATAGAAAATAAAGATCAGATTTCATAGATGAGACCCACAGAATCATCAAGATTTTTCAACGTAATCTCACGGCAATTCGTAACTTTTTGATTTAGTGGCTAATTCGTATTAATTCGTACTATCTAATTCATACAATTTAGTACGATTTGCTCATTACCCAATGACAGTTGGGTTTAGGGGTGGGGTTGGGTGCCACACCTCCTTTTTAAAATCGTACGTTTTTGTACGACTGAACTCAGTCACTCAGTCAGAAATTAGTCACTAAACTGACCAAACGTAAAATACTTAAGTTTTTTCGTGAGATCAGGCTGGATATTTACACTCTGTTGAAGTCTCTGTTGAGAAACTCACACCTAAGCAATTCATGTGACTTCATTTTCCATATGAGAGGTGTCTTTAAGCTGCCATCACCAAAAAAGCCTTTTATATAAAGTATTAAATACATTTCAGTTGTTCAGTACTTTCTCCTCGTGTCATTCCATTGTTATTACACATAACTCATTTTTCAGATTTTTTTGTTTTGTTATATTTTTTATGTTTGTATTGTTTGGGTTTGTATTGTTGTATAAATTTAATTATATATTAAAATGATGCTCTTAAATATCACCAATGACATTATCCAGGCACAGGGGTTTCTTTCGGAGACATTCGGGACTCATTCTTCCGAGAACTCTTTCAAGTTTTTCATCTATTAGTGGTTAAAATGGACAATCTGACAAGTCATGGATATTCTTTCGCTATCTTCACTAATCCATCACAACACCCTTATACAAAACAGCCGTGCTCGGAGCGCTTTCTCCACTCAACATTTCCCCAGGATCGTTCGCTCACATCAAAACAAAGGATTCCATGTTTACGTTTCCCCATGCGAATGCCGGCAGAGGCGCATTGTTTCAAAGTCTTGGACAATGTTTATCATTTCTCGATCTGCTCGTCTGATCTAACGCACCCTTCTGGAAAATATCTACCCGAGTTACCAGGGTCTATTAAAGCTGAGACACCACATATGTATCACATGACACCGGAGATGTTTTCATTACACAGTCTCGGGTTTGTCTCCTTGCGTTTTTTGCTCTTGAACTCTCTCGCTGTGCGCCAAGGTGTAAAGATGCACATGTCCCGGGTCGCTGGCGATTGGTTGAAATTACTAACAGGCTCGTCTGACAAAAGCCAACATGTGGTTTTCATGTGCTACAGTCATGTTTTCCTTGCCTTTTACGTTCGAATCCTTATTGAATTTTATCATGTTTGCCTAATCATGCGGCCAGATACTTATCTTCAGGTAATATTCCCTAAAGCCTGCTCTTTATCTCACAAAACAGAAAAAAACAGGAGTCACCATAACATAAGCATGCTCGTCCCACACATGTAAAGCTTTTTGTTACCCCTGTGAATTTTTTGGGAGGGGAGCTAATGCTTTTACAGTTGCTATATGAAAACAATCAGCTCTTTTGCATGACGTAGTCTCGGGGCCTCCTTTTGCTTATATACAGTGCTTTATAATTCAGTTATTGTGCAGTGAAATAAAATCACGGTTGGGTTTGGACTGCTATAAAACATTACACGTTGTCTCTTGTAAAAGGATTTCTGGGAACAGACGCAAGGTTTTTGTCAGTGTCAAGGCGATTATGGCCGTGAACAATGTATGGTAAACTTTCAGATGGCTCCAGTTTGAAGTATTAAAGATTTCTTTTGGTTTTGTTTTTACTCAAAATGTATTACAAGTTCAAATTGATGTTTTTTTTTTAATGTGAATTGATTTTAAAAATGTCATTTATACTTGTGATGGGAAAGCTATATTTCAGCAGCAATTAAATTTATTAAATTCAATACAATTAAATACATTAAATCTTAATTTTTTACTGTTACTGTTTACTGTACTGTTACTGTTGGGCTAGTAATGGTGAATCTGGGATATATTATATTATATTATATTATATTATATTATATTATATTATATTATATTATATTATATTATATTATATTATATTGATCAATTGACTGATGCCAGTCAAACCAATAATAATAAAAAATGTTTTTTTTTTTTTATTATGTTTGAAATAGTTCTTCATGGATTTTCTGAAGTATCTGAATAGTATTTTTTGACATATTTTGTAATATTTTAAATGTCTTTACTGTCAAATTTGATCTATTTAATTAATGCAATCTTTGCAAAAAAAATTTAAAAAAATTCCTGTGATGGCAAAGCTTAATTTTGAGCAGCAATTGCTTCTTCAATATTGTCTGATTTTAGTGGAAACCGTGACTTTGGTAAAGTAAATATAGTAAATCTGTATTTTTTATGTTATTGTTAAGCTAGTATGGTAAAGATTATATTATATTACATTACATTACATTACATTACATTACATTACTCCGGGTGCTCCGGTTTCCCCCACAAGTCCAAAGACATGCGGTATAGGTGAATTGGGTAGGCTAAATTGTCCGTAGTGCATGTATGTGAATGAGTGTGTGTATGGATGTTTCCCAGTGATGGGTTGCAGCTGGAAGGGCATCCGCTGCGTAAAACATATGCTGGATAAGTTGGCGGTTCATTCCGCTGTGGCGACCCCAGATTAATAAAGGGACTAAGCCGAAAAAAAAAATGAATGAATGAATATTTTATTATATAGAATATATATTATATTATATTATATTATATTATATTATATTATATTATATTATATTATATTATATTATATTCTTTGCCCAACATTATTATTATGTTCATCAATTCACTGATGCCAGTCAAACCAATAATAATAATAATAAATGTATATTTATAATTATGTTTGAAAATGTTCTCCATTGAGTAGTATTGACATATTTTGTAAGATTTTAAATGTCTTTAATGTCACTTTTGATTTATTTAAATAATCCACTCTTGCTGAATAATAAAAAATAAAAATAAAATTAAAAAAACAATCTTAATGACCCCAGATTTTTAAATATAGTATCTATCACGTTTTCGAATTGTATTTGATCAGATAATGAGTTCATAGATCTGGAGTTTGTAAAGTTTGGATATTTTTAATGTTTTCTCCTCTTTCCTGCAGTCATGATTATGTCAGAGGGTCCGTAACCATCTATATCATCAACCTTCACCGCTCACGGAAGAAAATCAAGCTGGCCGGGACTTTACGAAATAAAACTGTTCACCAATATCTGTTACAGCCCTTCGGCACAGAAGGACTTCAATCCACGTGAGTCAATGATCACCCTTGACAGTCAATCACTGACAGAAGGAACACAAAATAATAATACAAACACATGCTGAATATATTCCATCTATCTCTAATACAGTTGAATCAGAATTATTAGCCCTTGTATATTGTTTTTCCCCAAATTTTGTTTAACGGAGAGAAGATTTTTTCAACATACTTCTAAACGTGATCGTTTTTTTTACCTGATTTCTTGTATCTTTGCCATGATGACAGTACATAATATTTTACTAGATATTTTTCAATATACTAGTATTCAGCTTAAAGTTACATGGTTAATTAGGTTGACTAGGCAAGTTAGGGTAATTAGGCAAGTCATTGTTTGTTCTGTAGACAGTCTCCCCCAAAAAAATAGCTTAAAGAGGGCTATTGACTTTAAAATGATTTAAAAAAAAATGTAAACTGCTTTTATTCTAGCTGAAATAAAACAAATAAGACTTTCTCCAGAAGACAGAATATTACAGGAAATACTGTGAAAAATGTCTTGCTCTGTTAAAGATCATTTGGGAAATATTTTTAAAGGACTTCAACTGTAACATTAAAACTTGTTAATGTGTTGGAAAGAAGTTACTTTTGCTCATTTAAGTTGCATTTATTTGATAAAAATATATATTTGAACGAAAACAATAAAATTATACAATATTATTTAACTTCATAAAAAGAATTTTCTATATGAAAATATTTTAAAATGTAATTTATTTCTGTGATTTAAAGCTGGATTTTCCACATCATCACTTTTTTAGTCGTCAGTGTCACATGATATTTCAGAAATCATTATAATATGATGATCTGCTGCTGTTGTGATCAGTTATTATTGATGCTCAGTCATTAATAATGACCCTTATTAATATCTTATTCATATTTTGAATGACAGAAAGTAAAATATATTCCCATAAAAAGAACAGTTGTTTTATATTGAAATGTATTTCACAATATTACTGTTCTTAAAGTTGTTGTTTTTGTCATATAATCCAGCCCTGGTGAGTTGAAGAGTCTTTTTCTAAAACGTTCATCATTTTATTAGAAACTTTTCATTTTATTACTAGCTATTGGGAATCTCTGACCTCAGCTTATTTATGCTTCTAATTTATTCAATTATTTGTTTTTTACATTGTTACTTTTTACATTACTTGCTTTGCTAAACGTATTAAGAATACTTCTGGTGAGAACACTTGTGGAAGATTTTTTTATATTATATTATATTATATAATATTATATTATATTATATTATTGCTAGGTAAGAATTAATTGGTAATAATCACATTCAAAATAAAAGTTTGTGTTGTGTTTATTATGTATATATAAATACACACATGCCTGTATGTACAGTATTTGAGAAAATGTTGATTCAAATTTAGATATAAATTATATCTATGCAAAGAAAAAGTTTTGCATAGTTTTGTTTTGTGTGTGTATTACATATACATAATAAATATATATGTAATACACACACACACACATCTTATGCCAAAACAAATTTTTATTTTGGATGCGATTAATTACAATTCATCTTTGCTCAGCACTAGTTATATTATATTATATTATATTATATTATATTATATTATATTATATTATCACTAGTTATTGCAGATCTTTGACCTCAGCTTGTTATTTAAGCTTGTTTAAGAATGTGCTTCCCGCTTCTGTTCTCAGTTTATTATAATAATCAACGTGGAGAACTGTTGCTTTACCAAACATATTAACTGGGACAGAACAGAGATAAATCTGGTGCTGTATAACTCTACACACACACAGCTGAACACACTGTTTTCTGACTAAATATTCAACTCTTCCACAAATGGAGATCCCGTTTCGCCAACACTAACCTAATCACGGAGAGAGCAAAACAAAGAGACCCGGGTCAGAAAAACAAGAGTCTGTTCAAACCCTCAGACTCTTAAATGGGATATGAAGGTTATATTTACTTTCCTTTCTTTATTGTCCACAAGTGGAAATTTATCTTTGGCTTCACCACACAACCATATCAGCGTTCACATCACACATATCCAGGGCTTGACATTAACCTTTTTAATCACCAGTCATTGTGGCTAGTAGTTTTCCAACGTTACTAGCCACTTGCCATTTTCCCTAGTGACAATTTTGTTGTTGGGAAAATATATTTTATATGCTTAAATTTGACTTTGGCATGCTAAAAAAACTTTTTACATTTTGTGTTATGTCCACATGCCTCCTCGTTAATTTAACTTTTTTTTTTATTTCACATGAATAGGGCTTTTAAGGGCTCAACACTAAGGATTTACCATTTTTTTCTCTGGCCACACCAAACTAATTATTTCCTTGCCACAAGTTTTAAATAATGTGTGAAAACAAGCTAAATATAGCTGTAAATGCACTTTTTATTCAACAAAAATGTTCTTAAAAAAACAATTGAATTTTAAAAATTATTCTCATTTATCTAAAACTATGCACGGTAGTTTGTCCAGGTTAAAGGTTCCAGATCATCAGTTAACTATAGATAGAGTTATCTCCTAATAAAGCAATGTTATTGTAAAGGATAATTAAACCATATTAACAAAAATAACTGCAAGCAAAAGAAAGCAGGTGAAAAACATTGTGTGCAATAGTGAAAGGATGATCACATGCACGGTTAACATTAGGCCCAGTAATAATCTGTTGAAAGAATGGTAAAAGCAAAAGCGGCAACAGCTGCTGGATACAAAAAATCTGAAGATCTCTTGAAAGGTGCAGGACTGTGGGTACATGAGCACTGCTTTTTTCCAATCTATTTCAAAGAGAAACGATCGCACCAGTTGCGTTTCCAGGCATGGTTGTTTTGCGCTAGGAAGCGGGAGCTTTTAAGCACTCGCGCGCATCACATCAACTGTGCCTCGCTCACAACATCAGTGTCGCCTGTGTCTCACCGTGCGCCTGATCATCCTCTCATTCGGTATTCACCTGCTTTCTTTTGCTCGCGCGAACAATTATCAATCGTGCTGCTTCTCGATTCTAAGAGCACATTTGCACGCATATTGACAAACGGTCTTAAACTAAAATTCTAATTATTAGGGACGAGGCAGCTCTGGCAATTAAAAAATTATATTCAACCAGCCAAAGTGGCTAGTGGGGGTGTCTGTCTAACCCGCCACAGCTGAAATCTACTCACATTTGGCGGATTGGCGGGTGTTAATGCCAAGCCCTGCACATATCACAGAAAACAGGCAACACAAATACATTCGATATCATCACATAAATCACATTAAAAACTCAATTAAACCCTATTAATACTTAAAACCCAGTATTTAAAATTCTAATGGCAGTCGGCACAAAGGACATTTGATACACATTTTTCTTTACTTGAGGTTGCCTAAAACATCTTTTAGATGGCAAAAGGTGAAATTTTATATTTAAGGGATGGGAACATTTTTCAATAATGACATGTGCTTTCTATTTAATTCTCATTCAATAAATTTCATTTAGTTGTCTTTGTGCTTTACCTACTGTACAATTGCACTGGCACACAGTTTTTGCTTTTCTTTAATTGACAACAGTCCATACCATGCAATCATGTTAAAACTCACAACACTTTCAGCCAAGTTCTTGTATACCATCTCACACCAAATTGTTGTAAGCTCCTAAGATATAATCTCTGCATTGCTTTTTTTAAAATACATTCTACATTTCCAGCAAATGTCAATTTACTATCAGTTAATGTTAAATATTTAAAACATCCAACTGTCTCTATTTCATGTCCCTCAAGGACCAGAGGTTTCAACCCTTGAGTAAGAACTACTTTTTTTTCTGCTAATTACCATCTCCTTGCTTTTATTAAAATCTATCTCCAGTGAACTCATTTTACACCAGTTTTGAAGCAAATGTATATAACTATAGTACAAGGTATCTCCCTCTGTTCCTGTTTTAGTCAACCGGCCAACAAGTGCCATGTCGTCTGCATATTTAAATAACTTAAAACCTAAATCCTGGATCTTAAGTTCATTTGTGTAAAGAGAACAAAGTAAGAGTGATAAAATGCTTCCTTGTGGAACTCCTGTATTTACAGTTATTGTTTTTTTGTGTATTTTTTATCTTCTTTTTGTGTATTTTTTATTATTGTTTATCCTCAAACTGAAACAAACATGTCTGCATCCTCAGCGTACATGTATATGTACAGATGAAGGCAAATTTATTAGGCCTGTCCTGTGAAATTTATTATTATTTTTATTATTATTATTTTTTTTTTTTTAAGATCAAGGACATTTTCACAGTATTTCTTATGATATTTGTTCTTTTGAGGAAGTCTTATTTCTTTTAGTTTTTAAATGGTTTAATATTTATAGTACTAAATTATTAATGCCCCATAAATTTTTTTATTATTATTATTATTATTATTATTATTATTTAAATGTATTATTATTAAAGTCTTTGAATTGCACTTTAAGCTGAATACTATTATCTTGGGAAATTAGTAGTAAAATATTATGTACTGTCATCATGGCAAAGACAAAATAAATTTGTTATTAAAATGTTTAAAATAATATAAAAACAAAACTATTATCTAATAAATCTATCTGTTATAAAACAAATCTAAAACAGCACTTGGGAAATATAAAAATATATATATATAGTTGCATATAATATATATGAGGGCAACTATATATATGTACTATATACTATAATATATATGATTCTCATACTTATTTAAAATATGATATTTATGGATTTCGACAGCCTAATTCTAATATCTTGCTAAACCAACAAAGCATTAGTTATGAATGAAGAGCAACACAAATACAATTTACTTAAACATCCTCACTCGTAATCACAAACACCCTGTTTCATAGATTTCACAGAGTGTTTATATCTTTCTCCTGCTTCGACTGTTAAGAAATGCATATTTTTCCACTCAAAAGCTGATAAAAACACCAGAGAGCATCTCTGTTTTGAGTTTTCTGCTAGAAATCATTTGAAGCCGAGAGCAAAACATTAAAGCATCCATTAAACACGGACAATCCAATTGAATTACTGGGTTAACAAACAGTTTATTTTGTTTGTAATGTTTTGCTTTGTTAATGTATTTTATAGTAGGATTTATTCCTGTCATTCAAAAAGCTGGATTGACATTTTCAACATCATTCGGGATCATGTCACATGAGCTTTCAGAAATGATTATCTGCTGCTTTATTATGATTAATTATTTATTGGTGCTTATTTATTAATAATGATTCCTATTATCAATGTTGGAGTGGCACGATGGCTCAGTGGTTAGCACTGTCGCCTCACAGCAAGAAGGTCGCTGGTTCGAGCCCCGGCTGGGTCAGTTGGCATTTCTGTGTGGAGTTCTGTGTGCATGTTCTCCCTGTGTTCGTGTGGGTCCGGGTGCTCCGGTTTCCCCCACAGTCCAAAGACATGCACTATAGGTGAATTGAATAAGCTAAACTGACCGTAGTGTATGTGTGTGAATGTAAGAGTGTATGGGTGTTTCCCAGTACTGGGTTGCAGCTGGAAGAGCATCCGCTGCGTAAAACATATGCTGAATAAGTTGGCGGGTCATTCCGCTGTGGCGAGCCCTGATTAATAATGGGACTAAGCCGAAAAGAAAATGAATGAATGAATGAATGAATTACCAATGTTTATATGTTTTTTTTCTACTGATGTTTTTGGGAACCATGATGCACTTTATTTTTCAAGATTATTTGATGAATAGAAAGCAATAATATTACAAAGTGTGTTCATTGTCAATTTAATGTGCTCTTGATAAATAAGTGTTTTTTTTATTATAAGGAAAAAAAATTGAGAGGTCGACAACAATAAATCACAGTTCCATAAAAATATATGAAGTAAACAAACAGCTACATTCCTGTTGCTGTTACATTCAGTTGAAGTCAAAATTATTAGCTTTTATTGTTATTCATTTATTCATTCATTTATTCATTCATTTATTTTATTTTCGGCTTAGTCCCTTTATTAATCTGGGGTCGCCACAGCGGAATGAACCGCCAACTTATCCAGCATATGTTTTACACAGCGGATGCCCTTCCAGCTGCAACCCATCACTGGAAACATCCATACACACTCAAACACACACATACACTACGGACTAATTTAGCTTACCCAATTCACCTATACCACATGTCTTTGGACTGTGGGGGAAACTGGAGCACCCGGAGGAAACCCACGCAAACACGGGGAGAACATGCAAACTCCACACAGAAACACCAACTGAAACAGCCGAGACTCGAACCAGCGACCTTCTTGCTGTGAGGCAATCGTGCTACCCACTGCGCCACCGTGCAGCCCTTTTTCATTCATTCATTTTCTTTTCGGCTTAGTCCCTTTATTAATCTGGGGTCGCCACTGCAGCCCTTTTATTATTATTAATTATTAATTATTTTCTTTTTCAAATATTTCCCAAATGATGTTGAACAGAGCAAGGAATTTTTCACAGTATTTCCTATAATATTTTTTCTTCTGGAGAAAGTCTTATTTGTTTTATTTCAGCTAGAATAAAAGCAGCTTTTAATTTTTTTTTAAAGCATTTTAAGGTCAATATTATTAGCTTATTATTATTATTAAATTAATATTATTATATTGTTTTTCAGTTGTCTACAGAACAAACCATCATTATACAATGAGTTGCCTAATTAACCTAGTTAAGCCTTTAAATGTCACTTTAAGCTGAATACTAGTATCTTGAAAAATATCTAGTAAAATATTATGTTCTGTCATCAGGGCAAATGTACAAGAAATCAGTTATGAGAAATGAGTTATTAAAACTATCATGTTTATAAATGTGTTGAAAAGATTTTCTCTCCATTAAACAGAAATTGTGGGGAAAAAAATATATACAGGGGAGCTAATAATTGAATAATTCTCATCTTAAAAATAGATTAATTTGAATGTCTCTTTGACTGAGAAATCAAACAAATGTGATTCACTTACCAATCCTCGCTAGTCACAAACACTTTTTTTTTCACAGATTGTTTATATCTTTCGGCTGTTAAAAAATGCATCATATTTTCCCTCAAAAGCCGACAAAAACACCAGAGAGCATCTCTGTTTTGAGTTTTCCGCTAGAAATCATTTGAAGCCGAGAGCAAAACATCAAAACATCCATTAAACGCAGACAATCCAATTGAATTAGCGTAATAGCATTGTGTCGGTTTACTGAAGCTCAATTCAAACTGAGCATCCAGTGAAACGCAGTTGGCTTCGGGGCAGATGTTGACAATGGTTTTGTCAGCAGCTTTCGGCTTGAATTTCAACCAGTTTTTCCTCTGCTCTGGGTTTTTCCTTGTTTTCTTTCTGACGGATCCAGAAAGGGCCACCTCTGTCTGAGCTTAGCCTCTATTATTGGGAGATAAAGGCTGATACTTTGAAAACACGATGGTGATGTTGATCAGTGAAACTCAACCTCTTTGAGTAAATCCCTCCGTCCGGCAACTAGAGGAAAAGTGTGAATGAAGGATAAAAAGAAGCAGCACAGAGTGATTATCGGTTATATCATAGTGAGCAATCTATCATAGGCCGGTGTATAAACATAATCGCACGATCAGGTGTGTTTTGACAGACCCATTCCCACGGCTATGGTCATAAACCATCCTCATGCCATGCTTGATAATATTTTGGGAAATGTGAAGACTTTTTATTCAAGAGTAAAACGTTTTACAATTTTTTTTCACATTTTATGCTGTCGATATATACAGTATAATGCAGTTTAAAGTATTTTAATTTATATTATTATTATTATTATTATTATCATTAATAATAATAATAATAATTATTAGTAGTAGTATTAGTAGTATTATATACATTAAAATAATTTACAGTGCATTATTATTTTATTATTATTATTGATATTGTTAATATTGTTATTATCAAAATTAGACAAATACAAATAATATATATGATGATAATAATAATAATAAGAAGAAGAAGATGAATATAAACTATTATATCATTATAAACTATTATTATATTATTATTATTTATATTGTTAATATTATTATCGAAATCAAACAAATAAATATAAAAGCACTATGATAATATTTAAATTTTTATAATAATAATACTGATATATACTATTATATTACTATAAACTATATATGTTTGTATATTTGTGCACTTTAAAGTATTTTAATTTATATAATATTAATAATAATAATTATTATTATTACTATTGTATACATTAAAATAATTTACAGTGCATTATTATATTATTATTATTATTATTACTACTATTGTTATTATCAAAATCAGTATAAAAATAAATAAAAAGCACTATGATTATACTGAATTACAAAAATATAATAATATTAATAATATAAACTATTATATAGTATATATTATATAGTAAACTACTATATAATATAATTATTATAAATATTATTATTACTATATAATTATTTACTATATTACTATATGATTATTATTATTATTATTTATATTGTTATTATCGAAATAAGACAAATAAATAAAAAGCAATATGACAGAACTGAACTAAAGAAATATTTTAATTTATATAATAATAATAATAAAAATATTAATAAAATAAACTATTATATTATTAACTAGTATTATCTATCTATCTATATATAAAATAATATAAGATATATATTTATATAATAAGTAAACCATTTATAAACCTTTTTGTTTTCATTTATAAACCTCTATTTATTTCTCATTACAAGCTTGAAAATGTATGTTACATTTTAAGCGACTCAAACCTACAGTGCTTGTACAGATGCCTCCTCGTGTCTAAAAGTGTTTCACTTCACATTACGTATATTATCATAACCAGTTTTTGTGGTTTGATAATTGCACTAATGCCTTCTGAGACACTTTCTAAAATGAATTAGTATAAACATCGATAGCTAACACACATTGTTTAATATACTCTTCAAAGTCAAGGTTTACTTCCATTTGGAGCATGGAAGATGTAAATATCAAACTCTGATATCAAATACAATAGCTGTGCAGCAGAAATAGTGAAAACATGCAGAGTGTTTGTGTCTGGAGGAAAGGCCACAGCTCCATATGGGCTGAATCAGTGAGTTCAGAGCAGATTTGGTGAGTAACATATACAGGCAGACTATAAAGTTACTCATGACACATTCCAGTCCTTAAAACCTCCGTAACACATATGCAGCGAAATTAACTGCTCATTTTGCAGGGTCACACTTAAACACTCTCAGACAGAGACGCTTTTTTTCAAGGATAACATCCACCCACAGTGTTTGGAGGATCTGTCTTTGTTTTGCATCATATTTCTGTCAAGAATGGAAACGAATAGAGAAAGGGGATTTTAGAGAGTTGGCTAGACTTACCTGATGTTTACATTATTATAGAATATATGTTAACATTATTTCTACTGATCTATTATTCTATATTAGATTTTTTTCTGAGAAAATCATTTAATGACATAATAAAAGACATAATAAAATTTGTATATTTTGCCACAATCTTTCAATTAGTCAGTTCCCATTTGTCAGGAAAATAAAAAATATATTTATATAATAAATATAGTAGGCTGACTTCTAAATGACCGGTAAAAAGACGTCTCTTGATTTGTTCAATAAAATTTTACTGTCATTAAAGTGCAAATATTTTATTGACATTTTTTTTATCCGTATAATCGGTGTTATTGAATTTTTTTAAGTCTTACAAAATTGTTTTATAATAATTAATAAAATAATAAATAGTTATTAGAAAGCATTTTCAGTTTCAACTATTTTTTTCATTTCGATCCCTAATCACTTTTTATATAGTTTAATTAGTAAGCATCCAAATAATGATGTTTCTTTTTTTTTATAAATGCATACACTCTCAGAAATAAAGGTACTAAATCTGTCACTGAGGTGGTAGCTTTTCAAAAGGTACATTTTTGTTCCTAACAGGTTCTTACAGGTACATATTAATACCTAAAAATTACAAATGGGTACCTCCTAGTACCATAAGGGTACACAAGTGACTACTACTATTACTGTACTAATGGCCACTTATATTGTACAAAATTGTACCTTTTGAAAAGGTACCAGCCCAGTGACAGATTTCTGAGTGTGTATGTTTTACTGGTTGGTGATAGAACATCATTTAATAATTTTTAAAAAGTCTGGTAAATGTTAAAATAGATAAATTAATTAATTAATTAATTAATAAAGTATAAAAACACTTATTACAAATGATATTTGTATTTTACAGTTTACTTTTTTCAATTTTTATTTTATACATTTTTATTGTTTTTAAACATTTAACAAATTTGCTCTAAGTTTGCAAATTATTGCAATGTTATTGCATTATACAGTAGTTTAAGTGTGTGCGTGTGTGATTTTATTTTTTTAACAACAATACTTGCGGGCGACGCGGTGGCGCAGTGGGTAGCACGTTCGCCTCACAGCAAGAAGGTCGCTGATTCGAGCCTCGGCTGAGTCAGTTGGCATTTCTGTGTGGAGTTTGCATGTTCTCCCCGTGTTCGCGTGGGTTTCCTCCGGGTGCTCCGGTTTCCCCCACAAGTCCAAAGACATGCGATATAGGTGAATTGGGTAAGCTAAAATTGTCTGTAGTGTATGTGTGTGAATGAGTGTGTATGAATGTTTCCCAGTGATGGGTTGCAGCTGGAAGGGCATCCGCTGCGTAAAACATATGCTGGATAAGTTGGCGGTTCATCCCGCTGTGGCGACCCCAGATTAATAAAGGGACTAAGCCGAAAAGAAAATGAATGAATGAATGAATACTTGCTTTGCTGTTAGCAGTTTAGAACATAGAAACGGCTCTATAGGTTACCTAATTTTTAGTAAGGGATAGTTCACTCAAAAAATGTATTCATCATAAATTTATTCATCATTTACTCACTCCTTATGTGGTTTCAAACCTTTATAAGTTTCCTTTTTGTTCTGTGCCTACCAGTTTCCAACATTCTTCAAAATATCTTCTTTTGTGTTTAACAGAAGAAAAAAAAAAAGATTTTTTTTTTTTTTGTGGTGAACTGTCCCTTTAAAGCCTCAAAGTCCTTTAACATGGATGTGAATTTTAAGTCTAAGAAGCTTTGTAAGCATGTATGTGTGTGTTTTTTTGTTTTTAACATTCTTCGAAATATCTTCTTTTGTGTTCAACAGAAAAAAAAAAAGAATTTTCATTTTTGGGTGAACTATCTCTTTAAAGCCTCCAAGTCCTTTAACATGGATCTGGAATTTGAGTCTGAGAAGCTTTGTGAATCAGAGCTACTGTGTGCGATGATGGTTTACGTTTGTGATTTTCGGTGCCCTGAAGGGTTTATGTTTTCAGCTCTTTTCGTTTCTCTAACACATACCTACATCTGTAGCCAGAGGTCGTCAAAGGTCGTTCCAGAACTATCCGGAGACTTTAATTCAATCTGCGTTCTGTTCGAAGGAGATGCGGATCTCAGTCTGCCGAAGCCCTGAGCCAAACGCTTCTCGCTGTGCTCTTACATACTCGAGTCTGTTTGAACTCCTGATCTGAAATCCTCCCCGAGGGCTGAATCTGTTTGTGAAGATCAACAGTCCTCCTGAGCGTCCCGTCACACTGTGCGCTTCAGAGGCTTTTTTGGGCCCAAAAGCAAACTCAGATCCTGATCACTTCAGCCTGGGCCATTAGAAGATGAGCTGGGCTGATGGGATGAACCATCCAGATGTCTGCAGGAAAAGCAGAAATAGAGCAAATGGACAGGAACTGAACGCCTGCTGTCTTGATACTGAAGTTAAAGGGTCTCGTGGGTTTTTCTCTGGAGCAACAGTTAATGTTGAAAAACACTTAAACATCAGACTTAAAGGTATAGTTTGACCTAAAAATAAAAATAACCCCATTATTTACTTACTCACCCTCAAGCCATGCTCGTTGCATAGGACTTTTTTTCTGTCATACAAACACAGTCAGAGTAGTTTTGAAATGTATTCCTGGCTTTTTCATAATTGTTTGGATAGTGGCTTTTTTGGAAGCTTTCAAAAGCACGCAAGTTCATCATAAAGCTAACCCATATGCCGCCAAGGGGCTAATATGTGTCTTATGAAAAGGATGGATGTGTTTTTTCTCATTTTTGAATGATAAACTCAAATCAGTGACCTCTGGCGGTGGCCAAATGTACGTTATGCGTGACAGATGTATGTGACACATGACGTAAAATGGATAGACACATACTGTATATGTGGATTATAAGAGTAATACTGTATAATGTTATAGAATAATGCCAAGCCAAGTAGTTCCTTGTGCTTCCGGTGAGACGTAAATATCTATTGCCGGAGCTTGAATGCCTCATATGTTGTGTACATCAGTCTCCAACTTGCAATCGCCCTCCACCGATAGATGTTAAAGATTCTTTTTCTTTAGATTTTTTTTTAGAGCGCATGTTTGGATTGAAGCATACTGTTGACATACTACAATATAAGTTGTGTCACTATAATTTTGTTCATATTATGAATTATTTTACTTATTTTTGCATATTTATATAGTTTGGAAGTATATATATATATATATAGTTATATAGTTTGTACACTGTACAGTTACTGTTTTTGTAGTATAAGGTATAGGGGTGAGCGGGGCACAAAGTAACACTTTTTGGTTTTGGCCAAATAATGAACAAAGTAATGGGGTTAGACAAACCATGTTTTTTTACCAACAACACACAAGCCTCTCCTACAAATGAGCACTAAAAGTATGATCGCCGGACCTATGGTTTCTGTGCAGTATTGCCAAAAGTGCCAGGAGTAGTAACTAAAAAGTTGTTTTGATTATCACTGTATTGTATACTTACAGGCTGGGGTTGGGGTGTTTGTTTTTGTTTTGTTTTGTTTTTGTTTGTTTGTTTTTGTAAATGTATGCATATCAGAAAATTAATCCTGGAATTTGTGATTATTGTAAGTCTATTCAATGACCAAATAAAATATACTTATTTACTTATTTGGCAAAAAAAAAAGTGCCATGAGTAAAAATGTTACTATTTACCCCACCTGCGGGGCAAGATGTAACAGACAGAGGGTTAGTTGTAACACATGCTTAAAAAGGCAAATTTCACACAATTAATTTAAATCTAGTTTACTTTAAATAGTAGCTATATTTCCTCAGTACTTGGCTCAATTTTGTTTTATTCTACGTAGCACAGTATGTTTATTTATTTATTTATTTATTTATTTCTCTATTGGATAAACACATTTTGATTTATTTGCATTATTATCCATTATTATACCATGCATTTATTTGCATTATTAGCAATAAACTTATTTTTTTCTATTAAAAAAATGTTCTATTAAAAATACATTTAAATATAAATATAAAAATCAAAAATTATTTTGTTAGTTTAATTGGTGTCCAACAGTGTGTGGCTTATTTGTAACACCCTGACTATTTCCCTACATTTTTTAACAATTAAAAAGCGATGGATTTGCTTTTCAGTGTTTGGACTCTCAGCAGTGAAAATTAAACCACACTGAACTGACCTAAACTGAACTTAAACTCTGAAAACTGGACTGACACAGTTTCAATTTACTATAATTTTCTATGTTAAGCTGCTTTGACACAATCTACATTGTATAAGCGCTATAGAAATAAAGATGAATTGAACTGAATTACAACTAACCCTGCTGTGTCGTGTTTTCGTCAAAACTGGCTAGCAGTCACTGTGTTTTTTTACATCTTTCAAAATGGTTTAATCTTTTAGCCTAGAAGACGGTTGTCACAACAATATAAGATTTTACTTACGTACTTTCACAGATTAAAAAAAAAATAAAAATATTGACTATATAAAAAATACATATAGGCTGCAAAAATGGTTTCTCCTGTGTTTCTCATCCAAATTTCGCCGAACTTTATCAATAATTGGCAGGAAGACGTCTACCGACACTGTGGTGAAAACCTTGGAAGCATGCCATGGTTAACCCTGAGTAAATACCTTAAATTTGTTACATTTTCCCCGCGTTACTTTGTGCCCCGTGCTCCCCTATGTTGTGTGTCAGAATAGCAAACTTACCAACAACATTTACATACTCCTCAAGTTCAGCATTTTTTTTTTTTGTTTGTTTAATGAATTTATTTAAAAATGTCTTCACTTTTGGTTAGAGTTAATGGAATTTATGCATTGAATTGGTCAAAGTGACAGTAAAAAACATTTAGAATGTTATAAAATAGTTACTAATTCTAATAAAGGCATTTTTAAAGCCTTTTCATTTATCAAAAATACTGACATTTTTCTATTAAACAAAAGTATTCGATTCAACTGTAACTGAAATATTTCTTGAGCATCAAATCAGCATTTTTGAGTGATTTCTGAAGCATCACGTGTCACTGAAGTCTGGAATGAAGATGCTGAAGCAGTTTAATATTACTAAATAGTACTAATTACATATTGAAAATATTATTCTTTTTACTCATGTATTTAATCCACGAAATGATAAATTAACATATACTATACAGACAAATGTATATTGATTGAAGCATTAAAATAAGCTGTACTGTATTTAAAAAAAACACTATATTGTCTAGATAGATAGATAGATAGATAGATAGATAGATAGATAGATAGATAG
>CAIGQV010003909.1:8203054-8215548 GCA_903798115.1 Danio jaintianensis | reverse complement strand
ATAGATAGATAGATAGATAGATAGATAGATAGATAGATAGATAGATATAAACTCACAAATTAGAGAAAAAAATCAGAACTTTAAAACTTAAAATCTGAGGATAGTGAGATTAAAGTTAAAATAATTAAACGCTTTATGAGTCTTCTTTCAGGAACACTTGAATACTGGGATGTTTATGTTTTCCGTAAGGTTGATAATGCAGCTGCAGCGCCCTCTAGTGTACAATAAGAGAGTCACACTTTACACATTCAATTAATTCATTCCTAAAAACTGTCAGTTTTTTGTGTATAATTACATCAGCACTGATTTTTTGTAAGGGCGTCATGGTGGCGCAGATTGGTAGCACGATCGCCTCACAGCAACAAGGTCGCTGGGTCAGTTTGCATTTCTGTGTGGAGTTTGCATGTTCTCCCCATGTTCGCGTGGGTTTCCTCCGGGGGCTCCGGTTTCCCCCACAGTCCAAAGACATGTGGTATAGGTGAATTGAATAAACTGGCCGTAGTGTATGTGTGTGAATGCAAGAGTGTATGGGTGTTTCCCAACTGTTGGGTTGCGGCTGGAAGAGCATCCGCTGCGTAATAAGTTGGCAGTTCATTCCGCTGTGGCGACCCCTGATTAATAAAGGGACTAAGCCGAAAAGAAAATGAATGAATGAATAAATGATTTTTGTAATTAAAATAAATTATTTATGCAGCTAAAGGCCCACTCTTCAAACATCCGAGGATTAGTTCTCTTCATTAATAAACATCTCCAGTTCTTACATCGATATATTGAACTTGTAGTCCTTCGATCTACACTCAAAAAATGACTTTTGCAGCAAACTACTTATTTAAAATGAGTTGAACATTCAAAATTCTTGAGTTTTTCGGGACAACTTTGTTGTTTTTTGTTCAATCTACTTAAATTAGTAAAAACGATTAAGTTAACTTAATTGATTTGTGTTGGGACAACATGAGGTAGATGTGTGGAACCCAGTATTTTTTACAGTGTATAGCATCTGAACACGTGTGTTTCCTCCGCAGGTCTGTGCAGCTGAATGGAGAGCCCTTGCGCATGGTGGACAACGAGACCTTCCCTGAGCTGAAGCCTCGGACGCTGCGGGCTGGCAGAACAATAGCCATGCCTCCTGTATCTATCGGTTTCTACGTCATCAAGAATATTAACGCTTACGCCTGCCGCAGATAACACACACTGACCGACCTCAGACCATCTTCTGTTCAATGCACCAGCCGCTCGTGGCACTCTCTTTTAGAAGAAAAGACCCCTTCGTTCAAGCAAGGGTTGCACTGAATGCTTCCAACAACATTTCTCCTCTTCTTAATCCACAGGAACAGCTCGACTTGTGGAAAGTGAATGTATTTTGGTTGCTCTATTATGATTTTTTTTTTTTTTTTTTGTTGTTGCTTTTGTTTGCAGAGGCATATAATGAAGTCTGGTGGTTCTTCAAACATAGCAGTGTCACTGAGAGCTTTATAATATGATGTTGTGGATCATCTTAAGCTACAAACATGAGGTAATCAATTAGCAGATCCAGGCTGAATTTTTTGAGTTTTTGTGGTACAAAATTCAAAATAAGGGTTCCAAAAGAGGGTTTTTACAGAATAGAACCATGGAACAAGAATCTTTAGTCCGTGGTTCATGAAAAAAAAAAAAACGTTTATATATTAGAGTGAAGAACTTTATAATGATCTAAAAAACCTTTTTGACTTCAATGAACCTTTTGTTCCATGCATGTTAATGGTTTCTCATGGAATTCTAATAAAGAACCTTTATTTTAAGAGTGTCATTCTGTGGGATAATTTGCATTCTCCAAAACAAAAATGCTTCTTTATTGGCTTCTGTCATTTTATGGAGAACATTCAACATGCATGAAATCTTTCCAATTGAATAAAAGGTTCTTTATACGTGCATACAAATTTAAGGTTACAAAAAAGGTTCCCCAAAGGTCCTTTAAGTTCTAAAATGAACCATTGATTCTGTGAAGAACTATTAACATCTAAGGAACCTATCTATTGCATGAAAGGTTCTTTAAAGGGTACCCAGCAGGTACACAACATCATTTGACTTTGATCTTTAGTTCTATTTTGGTTGCGACGTCAGGTGACCAAAATTTTACATCAAACTGTTGTCTAATACCGACGTCAGCTGGCTTTGATATTTGGTTTTAGGCTGTGGCATTAACTAACTAAAATCCAACATCCTTTTAACGTCATTGTAATAAAGTTAGATGGCCATCGGGAAGAAGGAGGAAGAGAACTGACAAAGTTTTAAATCATTTATTAATGGTAAAATAAAACAAACAGACGGCAGTCTCCGTGACTGAAAGCAAAAGTAAAACAAAGTGTCCAGGCCTGGTCCTCTCGTCCTCCACTGCGGTCTCTCCTTCCTTTATCATCCAGAGTTCCTCCGTGGGACTCGAGTCCGGTGCATGAAACAGCTCATTATCACTCAAGCACCGGCCTTGCTTTGTTCCCACAGCTCTCGGCCCCGCCCCACTCGCTACAGTCATGATATGACGTCCATACAACGTCAAAGTCAAACATCAGTAGACGTTTATCTTTGGTTGGTTTTATGTTGTGTAATTACCTAACTAAAATTTAACTTCACTTTAATGTCATAATGTGACGTCCATACAATGTCAAAAGCTAACATAATTAGCCGTTGATCTTTGGTTGATTTTACGTTCTGTCGTGAACTAACTAAAATTCATCTTGATGTTGAAGTCTCACCTCAAAATGACGTTGGCTTCTGACGTCAACCCGATTTTCATATACAAACAAAATTCAAAGTTAGTCTGACATTGGAGTCCAGTGTCAATTTTACGTCTGTGTGACGTCCGGTGCCTGCTGGGTAATATCTTCTCCAGATTAGAAAAAAAAAAAAACTGCTATGGTTGACGTATTAAAATAACAGTTACATTCTGTCAATTGTGAGAAATAAAATTACAATAGTAAGATGTATTCTAAGGGGAAAAACTCAGAAATGAGAGAAAAGTCTGAATTATGAGATGTAAACTTCTATTACATTTTTTATTATTATTCTGTGGTGGAAACTTGTTAAAGAAACCTCCTTTTGGAATCTTTCTTTGTAAGAATGTGTGGAATGGATTTAAACATGGTACAATGTGTTAATCAGAACTGACAGAACTGCACTCTTATTAGTAGCTGGAAACATTATCAGATTAGCCAAAATATTTGAATGCCGAAAGCTCACAGGGGGGAAGGTTGTAAATGACAGCCGTTCCAAATCTGGCGAGTTCTGTGGGTGCGGATTCTGTGTGGGCCTGTCTGTCAGCTTAATGTGATTTAGCGGAGTTAAACGTGTTTCTGGATCAGCATCTTTGTTGGTTCTTAAACAACATTCCAGCCTGTCGACCAATCCGATTTTAGGGTTCGATTTAACTTGCTTTTCAGCCAATCCCTTCCCTCAGATTTTAAGGGTAGGTTATGTCTAGGGTTGGGACTACAACTGCTTGCCAGAAATGTTGTTTCAGGACCAACGAGTAAGGTTAAACCTGCTTAATGGCATTTGATCTGAATTACAGCTATCTTTTGTTGTTTCCTTTCTAGAGTCTAAAGTCACTCAAAAGGCACAGGATAAAATCTTTATCTGTAATCTTTCTTGTTCATCACAGGATAGAAATATATGTGTAACTCCTCATTTAAGTCATCTTCATAACTTTAGTATAAGCTTGACCCATGGCCTGAAAAAAAGCTTGCAGTTTAGGGCTCCATTTTGGTTGCTGCTCTATAAATTCAGAACTATATAACGATGAAGCTACTATGGGAAGAGGCCGGTTTTTGCCCAAACATCCTTACATTTTATTGCTAAATGTATCAATCAAGGACTCTTCTACAATCTCTGTAGCTCCTCCATGGGACTCAAGACTGCTCTATGTACAGGTGTTCCTCATGGACCTTCAATCCTCTACTCTTGCTCTCTGCCTCACATCCCATTTACTCCCGTTACCCTTCATAGGCCAGGAAGTCCCTCTTGCTTTCCTCCTGATGGTTGGCATTAGCTCTTGTTCCCTCGCTTAGCACCTTGGCCTCTGGCAAATGGCGGGAATTCCACCAAATCGAAAGTAAGACCCATGGATGATTGAAACTTAAAACAACTCTTCAGCTCTTGTCCTTTTATTCCATGGAGCTTCTGTATGTGTAGGCCTGGTTTTAGAATCATATGGAAGGCTATGCAAAAACTGTGTTTTCCACAACTTGGCATTGCACAAGGTTTTGTAATCGTTAAGCCCTGGACACAACAAGTCGACGGTTGGCCATTGGGCTTTGTCAGGCCATTGGTCAGTGTCGGACTGGCTAGTTGGTTTGGTGTGTTCCACACGTCGCCTCTTGTCGGGTTAACATCGGATTGAGTTGGCCTGATTCAGCATGTATTCGACGTTGGCCATCGGCTGAAAGGCGTGCTCGGATTGGTTATTCAGCAACGAATCAAAACATGAGAACAAAAATTTAAGGGATGTACCCAAGTAAAGAATTCAAGTAAAGAAGGAGCCGGCTGTAATTTCGCTACATTTCTCAAATATTTGCGAATTATCAGACATATTTGAATGAGCGAATCCCCTTCGTGGTGAGTGACAGTTACTGTAATAATGGTACTGTGGTCTGCGTGCATTACATCTTCTGGTTTCCCTTTGTGGAATGATAAAACAGATCACTGCCACCTGCAGAAAAACACACATCCTCTTATGCAGGCACAGAATGGACTCTTTTCACATTTCTCAGTTTCTCAGCAGCAGAAGTGGCCATAGTTGGGTAAACTTAGAGCGCAGTGAGTGGGGAGAGTTCATTCATTTTCTTTTCGGCTTAGTCCTTTTATTAATCAGGGGTCGCCACAGCGGAATGAACCGCCAAATTATCCAGCACATGTTTTACGCAGCGGATGCCCTTCCAGCCGCAACCCAACACTGGGAAACACCCATACACTATTGCATTCACACACATACACTACGGCCAATTTAGCTTATTCAATTCACCTATAGCGCATGTCTTTGGACTGGGGGGGGAAACCGGAGCACCCGGAGGAAACCCACACGAACACGGGGAGAACATGCAAACTTCACACAGAAATGCCAACTGACCCAGCCGGGGCTCCAACCAGCGACCTTCTTGCTGTGAGGCGATCGTGCTACCCACTTCGCTACTGTGACGCCCAATGGGGAGAGTACAACAAATAATTTTTACAATCCTATTTGCTGAAATAATAAAAGAAAAACTCCACGATGACGTTATCAAGACTTTCAGAAATAGTGTGAGACTGATAACGGCAGCCAGAGGAGAGAACAATGTCAAATTTACTGTCCTGCCCATAGACACTGCATTAGAAACACCACCCATAAATGGTAATTAATTTTTTGTAATTTGATGCAAAAATGATATAATATATACGTAAATACATATAAATGTACATACATTTTTTAAAATCAAAATATTAAAAAGAATTTAAGATGCTGATGACCATTATACGCATTATAACAGTGAGGAGGAGGTGTCTGTTAGGTTGTAATAACTCTTCTAAAATCCATTTCCTGAGCTTTCTGAAATGAAATGCCTACTTCACTACATCCAATCAGCTCACAGTAGAAAAAACAAGTCACGCCCACTGTTTTCTCATTTCATTTTCTCTAGGAACTGCGTCACAATACGGAAAAAAAACAGTTGCAGCTTCCGGTTCATGTGGACTTTAAGGTATAGGAGCAATTTCAGATACAGCCATAGAAGCTAAATGACATCTGGCCACTTTGACGCTCTTGCTGGTGATAGTGTAAAGCGCGGTATGTGTGAATTTATGGGGGGGGCTAAATTATAGTAATCTACTGCAGTTGTTTTGACAGCTTGGTTTTTTAATAAAACCTGTTTTTAGACTCACAGTTTTGAGTTATTACATTTGTTTTTACAGTGCAATGACCTGCTACACATCCAACAGTCAAGGGAAGTGTGATTTCTCAGTTCACGACCCTTTTAAGCCTTTCATTACTCCCGGGTTTTCGGAGAAATATTTCTTTATATTTGTAATGTTTACACGATTGACTTCCCATTGTAGCTCATGACTCTCTGATGGCCGAAAGGAAACTGTAGGAGTTTTCGGAGGTACGTTTTGCTTTTTGAAGAACTGTGTGTCATATACAGTTTGCTGAGGAGCTCAGGAAATTGTTTTGTTTGTTTGGTGTTGAGAATAAGCCGCAGCTTTTCTTTCCTATAACATTCTTCGAGTAGTTCTCCAGATTTCTTTTACTGTAGTAAACACTACCTTATTCTGGCCCTGGAACATTAAAGTCACGCTTAAAAATGTCATTACATTAAATTATAGATGTAATATCAGTGCAAGTGGTATTTATTTTTTCAAGCAAAAGAGCGCATTAGTGGCGACCCACTTGCTCTCTGTACATTTGACAGATATTACAGATATTTTGAAGTGTTGCCTAACTGTCCAAATGCTTTTAAGATCACTGTAAATCCCTTGTACAGCGATTCTTTTTATGTGCTGCTAGCTGAACGATTAATATGAAGCATGATGAGTGACAGATGATTTGTACAGGTATACAGACCTTTTGTTATATTAATAAATGTACATACATTTGGTTTTTGATTTTAAACTGTGTACTTCCTTGCTCTATGAATATTATTTATATAAATGTATATGTGTTTTCGGGTTTGTGTGTGCGTGTGTGTGTGTATACTGTATATATAAAACAGCTGACTTTTATTTAAGTCACTCTACATTGATCGTTTTGTTGTTCTTGCAAAAACAGAGAGCAGAAATTGATGTTTAGAGATTAAAAAAAATATGGCCTTTTATTTTCAGATGTATCGAGTTGTTCACACTTGTGTATCACAATGATTTACATTTTGTGTTCTTTTGTTTACGGGGAAAAAAAATGGTTTCAGATTATATTAATTCATTCACCTCGGCCTTGGATTTACCAGGGTCTCCATCATTATACAAAACATTCTGTTGGGATTGAGAATTTTTTATGGTCTTTAAAAGTAAAGTGACTCTATTTACAAGCTATTTTTCTTCTTGAATGTGTTTATTGCAAAGTTAGAGTTGTTCATATTTTTTTTCCGTTAAAGAGCATTATTTTATTATGGAAATGTTTGTCTGAATATTATTTTTGTTGAAATATATATGTATATATAAATAAAAGAATAGTAAAAATCTTTATTGAAGATCTTGATTTTGACCAGTCATTTACAATTGAATGTATTGTATAGTCAAAATACTGTGTGTGTGTGTGTGTGTGTGCGTGCGTGCGTGCGTGCGCGTGTGTGTATACCATTAATTATTGTGGTTGTTTTGAAGAAGTTTCTTACTCTAAAGATCCATTTATGAAATATTATTACAATTAGGTTAAAATATTCATTCATTTATTTTCTTTCTGGCTTAGTCCCTTTATTAATCTGGGGTCGCCACAGCGGAATGAACCGCCAACTTATCCGGCATATGTTTTACGCAGTGGATCACTGGGAAACACCCATACACTCCTATTCACACACATACACTATGGACAATTTAGCTTACCCAATTCACCTATAGCGCATGTCTTTGGATTTGTGGGGGAAACCGAAGCACCCGGAGGAAACCCACGCGAACACGGGAAGAACATGCAAACTCCACACAGAAATGCCAACTGACCCAGCCGAGGCTCAAACCAGCAACCTTGTTGCGCACCGCCTAGGTCAAAATATAATGAATTAAAACAATATAATTTGTTTTCATTTACAGTAATTTAGGCAACATTTTTACTAACTTAAACTACATAGAATTATAGTAAATTATACTTCTAATTATAGTAAAATTCGAAATAGTTCAGAAGATTGCTAATATGCTGTTTTAGTGTTCAATTCTTCACAATGGCTTTATTATCAGCTTTTTTTGTTAATAATGGATTTTTGTGTAAAACATGCCCATTTTTCATACGTATTTGACAAATGGAGAATTTATAACAACAGCCTTAATTTGAAGCAGCATCTTTTATAAGATTATACATTATTTATTGTAGGCTACGTTTTAATACATCATCAATAATGGTACTATTACCTTATTTTAATAATTTCTCTGCAGAAATCATTTAGAAAATGACTTCAGAAATTATTCTAATATCATTAATAATGTTTTATTAGTAGTATCCCAGCAGGCACATGACGTCAGATTGACGTTGTACCCCAACATCGTGGGACGTTGCATTTTGTTTGGAAATGAAAATCGAGATGTTGTCAGAACACAACGTCAGACCGACGTCAATGTCCAACGTTGGACAGATGTTGCATTTTGGTTACTTTCCAATGCAACCTAAAAACACCAAAATATCAACGTTTAATGATGTTACAGCTTGATGCTGTGTGGACGTTACCAATATCTGATCCGATATTTGGTTGCCATAATTGACGAATAAATGTCAGATTTTTACGTCAATATGAGGTTGGTTTAAGATGTTGACTCGATGTTGGATTTTGGTTGCTTTTCAATATAACCTAAAATCAACAAAATATCAACATTTCACATCGTTATTGGACGTCAAAATAACATTGGGACCTAAATCTAACCTAGCATTAACGTCTTATGATGTTGTGTGTCTGCTGGGATTATTATCAATGCTGAAAATAGTTTAAATATTATTGAAAATAGTTTTAATATAATTACGTGAAAACATATTTGACCGTTAGACAATCTTAAAAACAACATCTTTTTTTTAATACGATAAACATTACTACTGCCACTTTTAATAGAATCTGATCAAAAATAAAAGTACTAATCCCTCCTGCTGACTTCTGACACACAGACGGAACTGTAGTTTTCCAGCACATTCAGTGAAAGATGGCAGGATAAAAGCTATGATTTACACATGGGCCTGAACACAAAGAAGCACAGAAATAAATAGTGACAGTGAGTGCGCAATAACGAGTAACCCAAGAGCGAGAGCTGCGTGTCTCATCAGGTCAGAGAGAGAAGATCCACGGCGCTCTTCAAAGCGTCTGCAGACCCGCAGATGTTCCCCGTCCGCGGTGTCTCTGCAATCCACTGCTCTGCTAATGATGTGAACCATTTGCACCTGAATGAGGCTCAGATTTAGATAAAGGGGGTTTCGAGCTTCTGGACGTGGTTAAAAGTATATATCCATGCAGGCCCGTCGCCAGCTAATGTTAAGAGGTTAACGAGATCCAGGCACATTCATGTTCAAAAATAAATTCGGAGTTGTATAGAACTTTTTCTTTGTCGCTGCATGGAAGGCGCCATATCGACGAGCGCTTTCTGGTATGATGCTTCCAACTTCCGTTTAGAGTGGGCTTAATGCAGGGTGCGAATTATTCATTGACGATCAGGGGGGTCAAGTTTTTCAATTATTTACGATAATATGCCTCAAAGTGAACCAAATTTATATATTTAATTCAATTACATCTAATTTATTAATCAAACTTGTTATTATGTTTTCAGTGTTTTGAGGGATATTGAGTGGTTCTCAATGACATTTGTGATATTAAATAAACCTATTAAGGGATGACCATGAAAGACTGCACGTATATGTTTTATTTTACTGTTTAACTTCCATGTGTAAGCAAGTGTATAATAAAATAAACCATGCATCTAGTTTTACAGACACCTACAGTACAAATGCCTATTTTACAAGAAACGTTGTTTGTGAACACTTACGCTGTCTGTTGGTGCTTTGCCGGTTTCAAATCGCTGAATTAATATTTTTGGCGCAAACAGGCATTCACAATAGTATGAACCATTATAGGGGTGGTAAAATGTATATTTAAGTTATCTATTAATTTAATTATTAATATTGTTTAAGATACAGATCAGAGCAAACAATTTCTTAACTATTAAAGGGCAGACCCCCCCCCCCCATAAATCTTGGGTTAACATCCTTCAGGGGGGATCAAGCGTTAATTAGGGGGGTCTGTCCCCCCAAACCCCCCTGTAATTTGCACCCTGGCTGCACAGCTAATGTTTTTCAGCCAACAATAAACCTCAACCTTTCAATTTCATAAGGTTGCTTTTACAGCATCAATGTTGTACTGTAATTAAAATACAATCAATTAAATAGACTTAAGCATTCATTTAGTTGTTCAAGACTAAAACGAGATAAAAGAGTGTAAACGCCAGTAGCAGCAGGCTAGCGCAGGAACTCAATTGAAAATACTGAGGTAAAATAAATGTTCATATTTTAAAGACATGGTGGGGGAAAATGGAATTTAATACAGTGCTTCTTGTCCGATCTGAGACCCACTTTATATCGTATATCAATCAGGCAGTGAAGATCACTAATTTTTCAAGAAATCAGAAACATGGCGATTTTGTAATGGGAGACAATTCAGCGGAAGCACTTGATATACCCCATCATCATCAAGTGAGAGCAGCGTTTCTCAACTGGTAATTCTCGATCCGAAAGTGTGTGTCAATACCGTTTTGAGTGGGTTACGGAGTGTTTTTGTGATGCACAAATTTTATTTTGATAATGTGTGTTAAAGCCGTTTATGCATGAGAAGTATTAGTTCAAAGGCGTTAAAAGCAAGTAAAATAGATAAAACTATCATTTCAAAGCTGTCCAAATGTGACTCTTTGTGAAATGTGAAATTTGGAGCATCCTCCTTACCATACACGCAAAGCATAATGGGTAATTTTGTGTTCTATGAAAAAGGTCTATAAGTGAAAAATTATTTAAAGTCGCCATGAAACATAAGTTAAGATTGTCATTTGTTCCTCTATTATTCTCCTCTGTTTCAATATCCAATATTAAAAGACAATTTTTAAAATTAGAATGAACACATTACTTTCAACAGAGCACGAGTAACCCAAACAAATGTAAAACAAGTCCTCCTTTAGCAATATCACAGATGTATATTGAATGTAGGAAATACAAAGAGAAAATCTGGAGAAATGGTAATATGATATTTTGTAAAAATTTCAAAGTAACATTTAAGTAAAGTGGCCTACCTCTCAATCAGTCTCCTTCCCGACCTTATTATTTAAAATGATTTGTTTAAGTTCTTTTAAAGCTTTCCAAACCGGAAGTGTAACCCATCATTTGTAACGACGTCGTGAAGGCAAAGGTGGATAGGTGTTGCTTACACTTAATATGACAGCGTTAATATGGTGTTAATAAAGAGGGGATAATGTTGTGGTTAGCGATTCTTTATCTCTTTTTTGTGCAATTTCAGTTTCCTAATAATATATCGAAACACTGCACTCCGGTGTTAAGCCTGACAGGCAGCCATCAAAAAAGAAGCACTCGGATAGTTTGTCAGGAGATCGCACATGGTAAGTAACTCGGCTATCAAAACAGTAGCGTTTCGCTAACTTTAGTAAACAATACGTAAATGCTAAAATTAATAAACATCTATTAAACATTCACATAGAGCATAAGCTTATCATTCAGATGCCAATTCTTGTGAATGAAAAATATTGTAGCAAACAAATCTAAGGTGTCTGTAAATTTAAAAACATTATCTTAAATAAAGCATAGGCTAGCTAACATCTACCTTACTGTTTCCACTAGCTATTGTTTTATATAGCTAAATAGCATGTTTTATTTGTAGCCATTTTTGGACAATTCTTAACAAACCCTTGAACTCATCCTAGATCATGTCCATGTAGATGTATTATGTGCAAAAGATGGTGGTCATTAAGTAATGAATATATACTACCTGTTAAGCGCAGTAAAGTGCATAAGAATTAATGTCATGCTCTAAAAGGAAACATGTCTGCAGTTTACATGTGGTTCATCTTAAAGGACTCAATGTGCTTGACTGAACAGAATCCAGAGCCATTCAGACTTGGTCAAGAGTCTCAGAGTCTGATGCGACCCAGCAAGCCTTTATGATCACCTGTTAGCTGAAATCTAGACCAGAAGAACCACTGAAGTACTCCGTAAGTTTCACTAACAGAGAGTGCGTAATAAAAATAATAAAAAAATACATTTGAGATACTAATTATGTAGATAGAAATCAGATAATTCGTCAAACCAAAACTAAACGTATTTAGACATTAAAAGACATTAAAAAATTTAAAAAGAGAGAATTTGACATTTAAAAACAAAATAGTAAATATTATTTTGTTAAATTATATATATTTTATTATTAAATTATATATGCTTAATACTTAATATATAATGTATGTATATATATATATAATATTATATAATATTTTAGTTTTTTCATATTCAACTAAGAACATAAACCATCAAAGCACTTTGTAAACTAAATCAAAATAAAATGTAAAATGTTTTATAAAAGTAAACCTTTATAAAAATAATTCTTTTTATTTTTGTCTTTGTTAAGTATCAAACCAAATACAATTAAGTTATTTGAAATTTAAAAATGCACAAAATATATAATATGTATTTACTTATTTTCATTTACTGAAATTTAGACTAAAAGAGCCATTGAAATAGTATATCAAAATAGAAACTGTTAATTTCTTATTACACACACACACACACGCACACACACACACACACACACACACACACA
>CAIGQV010003909.1:8143067-8203044 GCA_903798115.1 Danio jaintianensis | reverse complement strand
CACACACACACACACACACACACACACACACACACACACACACACACATTTGTTCATATTTATGTTTGTTTTGTTTGTTCGGAGAAAGAGGATACAGGTACTTGACTGGCCTGCCTGCAGTCCCGAACTGTCTCCAATAAAAAATGTGTGGTGAATTTTGAAGCGCAAAATGCGACAACGAAAACTCTGTACTGTTGCGCACCTTAAGACTTGTTTGCAGGAAGAATGGGACAAAATTACACCTGAAACACTTCATCCCTAGGTGTCTTCAGTCCCTAAACGTCTTTCAAATGTTGTGAAAAGGAATGGCAACATTACAAAGTGGTAAGTGCTTTACTCTTCCAACTTTTTTTGAAATGTGTTGCAAGAACCAAAATTGGAATACATGTTTATTTAAAAAGAAAAAACAATAGAAATTATGAGAAACACAATAAATAATGTTTGTTGTATTGTCTGCAATGAAATTCTAGTCAAATTAAATTTGGAAATCCTTACTTTCTTTTTTTTTTGTGTTTTCTGTAGCCTACTCTCCCAACTTTTTCTGATTTGGGGTTGTATTTATTTTTTTAGTGTTTTAAAAACATCTAACCAGATAAATTGTCAAAGCAAATTAAATATTAAATGTATTTAGACATTAAAGGGAATATATTTCAGAGAATATGTGGACCATAAAAAAGAGAATTTGACATTTAAAAATAAAATAGTAATAAAATAACCCGAGCTTGCTGAAAATGACTGAATATGTGCGTGTTGTCTGTGCAGCAAGCAGGTAGGTCTTTGTCATCTGATCAAAGCTGACAATCACCATCATGGATTAATATACAGACATAATGAAGTGTGACGTCTCTTTCTCTGCGCTCTGCAGTTCTGCAGAGACTCAAACTACCTTCGCGTGACTTTGCCGGCTTTGCCATGCACACTGTAACCAAACCCAGCGTGAAAATGTTTATACTTTTGACCCTGTTTGGAGCACCAGAACAGAACTCAAGCCTTGAGCCAAGATGGAGGATTTCACGATGTTTACTCTGCGCATAAGCCAATTACACAGAGAGTTAACGCTGGTAAAATCCGGCATTCTTACATGTGTGTGTCATACACTGCAGAATGGGCAGGTCAAAACATACCAAATATTTATTTACAATTTCATGCAGGGAGAAAGAAAGAAAAAAACACTTGCAGAAAAAGAGTATACTGCTATAGCAGTGCCGAAGTTGACAAAAATATTCATTCATTCATTTTCCTTCGGCTTAGTCTCTTTACAGGGGTCACCACAGCGGAATGAACTGCCAACTATTCCAGCATATGTTTTACGCAGCGGATGCCCTTCCAGCCACAACCCAGTACTAGGAAACACCCATACACTCTCACATTCACACACTCATACACTACGGCCAATTTAGGTCATGCAATTCACCTATACCGCATGCCTTTGGACTGTGGGGGAAACCGGAGCACCCGGAGGAAACCCACGCCAACACGGGGAGAACATGCAAACTCCACACAGAAATGCCAACTGGCCCAGCCGGGACTTAAACCAGCGACCTTCTTGCTGTGCCGCCCGTTGACAAAAATAGATCAAAATAATTTTCATAGAAAGTTTGTCTTTGTTAAATATCAAAACAAGCATTCCACCTTAATACATAAGGAATTATTTTCATTTAAATTTATTTTACATTAAAGCACAAAAAAGCAAAGTAGTCACTAACCTTTGTATATAATAAATAAATAAATAAATAAAATGTATTAATTCCATTAATTAATGGAAAATGTATTTTACTGTGGATTTTTTTGTCATGTTTGTCAAACCAAACAAAATATTAAATCAAGTTTAATCTTAGATGCATCCTAAGATAAAAAAAGAAATGGCATAATCATTATTTTATTTTCAATTTAGGCAATAAGAACCATGCAAATAGTCAATACTTGACACCAGAGTTTTAATTGTATTTGTTAAATATCAGACCAGATAAAATTAGCAAAAATGCATGAGATATTAATAATTCTTTAAACAATCAAACTACATGCTATTAATAAATACATTAACTTTTATGCATTTCATCTGGCAGATATAATGTAAAAAAGGAGAGAAATCAAGATATGAGATGCAAAACTTTCTTGAGATATTAAAAATAATTTAATTTCCTGAAATAAGATTCACAGAAACAGCTACAAACTTTCTCTGGAATAAAAAAAAAAATAATAATTTTATATATATATATATATATATATATATATATATATATTGGGGGGATTTTTTAATATAATACATTTATTGCTGTGTTTTTTTTATTATTACAGAGTGTACAGGCGTTCACTTTTCTGACTACAGCATCAGACAGACTGTGATCTTGATTTTTTCCTTTGCCTTACCATTTTAATGACATTATGAGACCATTTAGTAAATTACACAACAAAAACATTAAAGGAATTGTTCAACTAAAAAATTGTAATTCTGTCATAATTTACTCACCCTTTACTTGTTTCAAACCTTTCAGAGTTTCTTCTGTTGAACACAAAAGAAGATATTTTGAAAAATGTTGGAAACCTGTAAACATTGACTTCCATAGTAGGCCTATTTGTTTTACCTTCTATGGAAGTCAATGGTTACAGGTTGTCAGCTTTCTTCAAATTATCTAATTTTGTGTTTAGAAAAGAAGAAAGAAACTCAAAAAGGCTTGCAACCACTTGAGGGTGAGTAAATAGTGAGTAGCTTCATTTTCATTTTTGAGTGAACTATCCCTTTAACGTTAATAAAGAGTAGTATTCTAACTGAATAATGTGTAAAAGACAGACAGAAGTAGGGTTAACGGGTTTAAATGGCGTTATTATATGAATGAGCGATAATAAATGAATCACGCGCTTCAGATCAGCCGCACATGATCTGAATTCCTGACGTGCCGCGCGCGCGCTCGCAGCTGATCATTCAATCACGTGACGCGCGCGCACGCACACATCACGGAAGCGCTGCAGCAGTTCAGCAGCCGATGACAAACTAATCGTTGTTCACTGAGCTGGACCAGGGATTCAGAAACAATGACACTTTTCTGCTGTAAACGCCACCAGCTAAAACAGTAAGTGTACTTTAGTCATACGTAAGTAGGTTAGAGGGTTTAGTGCAAAAGTTCGCAAGTAAACTCTATGGTTTTCTGTGAAGCAGGCATTAGATGAGGCGTAAACTTTAGTTTCATCCTGGAGGAACCGAGAGCTTTCAGCTTCTGAGGAACATCCTGTCAGGTATTGTTTGCTTTGTGTTTTATAATATTGCCATAATTCTTGCTGAAAAGTTCTACTAAGAACAACGATGTGAGTGTTTTTTTAAACTTCCGTTTGGTGTCTTACAGTACAGGAACGTGTATTGTTATTGTGAACCATATTGTCATTATAGGAATTGTTTTCTTTATATATACATTTATGGGTCAAATACAGGGTTTTCTCATTGAGGTAAAGTTGATTTTATATTCACGGACATTCTCATAATATAATTTCAGAAAAGGATTCTTTGCAAATTCTAAATAGTAAAATTATATTAGCAGCCAATGACTATCAAAGTACAGCATTGTTCACAATAAATAGTGCTAATGTTGTTTTTCAAGTCATACTTGCATGTGATTTCAGACTGAACGTTTAAAGTACTGTGGTAAACAATATAGGGAGCGTGTCACAAGTTGTCACTGAACGAATGTGCGAATATAAAAACTTTACCTCAACAAAAACTTTAACTTTACCTGGTTTTCTTATTTTCAAATAATAGTATAATACAGTTGTAGATGTTTGTTTCTGCACTTTAAAATAGGTCCTGATCAATTGCTGTTTTATCAACATTTACACTAATTGTGATTTAGTGTATCTATATACAAAAAGGTTAATATTTAGAAAAATAAATATTTGATGACATATTAAATTACTTTGTATTACTTGATATAAGACCACTGTCCTTCAAATCACTAGCCTTTACCCATTTAAATCATTTAAATAGTCTAATTATACATAGTCACTTTTTAATATTTTCTCTACAGGTCAGAATAAGCTTCTTTTTTTTTTCATTTTTACATAAATGTGTTACTCTGAATGACGATGGAACATAATTTCAGTCTTATTTTGATATTGTTCATTTATTTCATTGTTTTAATATGCAATCTATGTATCTACAATCACTTTTTGTGACCCCAGATTGTGCCTTCTTATCCATACTTAAATCATGACAATAAGGTACTTGAAGTACCTCTAGGTTTTTTTTTTGGTACTAAATTTTCAATTGCATTTTTGGATTTTTGATGAGATTTCACCATTGAGATCTTTATGAGAAACTGATGTTTAAAAGAGACTGTTCACACCAAGCTTGATAACTATAAAGATAATGATAAAGACATTGTTAAACAGCATGTAGAGATTGTAGAGAAACAATATTGATTTTTTTTCCCCCAGCAAATAAATGAATAAACACTGACAGCCAGTCAGAATCCATTGAAATATAAAGTGAAATGTTAAGCTATAGACAATATTGTGGGGAACCACACTGCTTATTTAAACCCTCTTTTCAGCAGTTATTTAAAGATATTGAAAATAATTGATTATACTGTGAGAGGGATTGATAAATATTTACATAGATGTTATGCAAGCCAGGCTAACATATAAAAAAGTACCTAACGTATCCAGTGCTAGTTTCAGCATCTTTGGGTTGCCTCCTTGGTTAATGCTAAGGAAAACTACTTTGAGTTGTTTTATTCCACTACAATATATAGTTAATTGTTATTATTATTATTATATTTATAGTTATCATCTTTTATGTGAACAACACTTAAAGGGATGGTTCACACAAACATGAAAATTCTGTCATTATTTACTCTCCCTTTACTTCTTCAAAAGCTGTTGGAGTTTCTTCCTTCTGTTAAACAAAACGGAAGATATTTGAAAAATGCTGGTTTCTAGGATCCATTGATTTAAATAGTATTTTTTTTTTCTGCTATGGAAGTTGATGGGTCCCAGCAACTAGTTTTCTTTTTTAAATTTCTTTTTTTTGTTTTCAACAGATGTAAGAAACTCTTCAAAGTTTAAAAACCACATGAGAGAGAGTAAATAATGAGGTAATTTTTCTTCCTTTAAGAGTCCTGCAAAGTCAGTGACACCATGAGGAAGCAAGTGAACACAATTAACCATTTTTCCTCAGGTAAAATGAAGTGTCTGCTGGTGGCCAATGAGAGCGCAGAGGTTCTGTTCTACTGGACGGACAGCGAGTTCGAGCAGCGGCTTCAGGAACAGTATGGAGTTTCCCAGGAAGAAGGAGAAGGAGTATGTTTTTCTGCTCCAGATTATCAAATAGTGCTGTTTGACTTACAGACACATAAAACATAGATATTTCAAGCTACAGTACACAACTTTTGGTAGTCTAGTGCTTCATATATAAGACTGTTTGCTTCTTAAGAAGGAACTATATAGCTGGAGCTACCTCTCGTTCAAATACTACACTGTTAAAGGGATAGTTCACACAAAAATGGAAATATACTCATTATTTACTTGCCCTCAGTTGGCTACAAACTTTAATGAGGTTATTTTTTCTGCTGAACCTAAAAGAAGATATTTTGATGAAAGCTAAAAACTGGTAAACGTATACGTCTGTAGTTGGAAAAACAAATACAGTGGAAGTCAATGGTTAGCACTTTCCAGCTTTATTCAGAATTTCCTGTGGAAAAAAAGCAGGTTCATAATAAGTGAAGGATGTTGGTTTTGCTGGTTCTATAAAGAACCTTTAACATCCCAGGAACCTTTGCTGTGAACTAAAGCTGACTTATAGCAGAAAATGATTCTTTAGATTAACTAAATGTTCTTCACACTAAGAAAAAATGTTTAATATCTGTTCACTGAAAACTTCTTTAGGGAAACCTAAAGATTCTTCTACTGAACACCCTTTTAAAACCTTCATATTTACAGTAGGAGTGTATGCACTAACCCAAACCTATTTGTAAATTGTGTAAGAATATTTTGACAAACCATTTTAACAGAATGTATATTCTTAGTTAACTTTTTTTCAGACAAGGGAAAAGTTTAAAAATGTGTCTTATGGAGGAATTTTAGAATAAATGGAAGATAAAAATGGAAAGATCTTATTATTGCTTTTTAGCAGTTTTTTGTTATTTATATATTTCTTTTGTACAATGCATAATTATTAAGAAACAGTTAAGATTGTAATTTATGTATTAGTTAGCTTATTTATTCATAAAGCGCAATAAAACAACAGTTGTTGACCATTGTGGTGTACGTACCTAAAAGTAAATTATCAAAAATAAACAATAACAGAATAAAAACAACATAGAGTACATCCAACATACCACACAATATCAAAGATAAATAACAAGACACCAGATAGGTACAATAGGATCAATTGTCTTCCAATTTAAAAGTTCTTTCTAGGAGGTGTAGTTTAAGTTTCCCTCTGAACAAAGATTCATTGGAAATTGTTCTAATAGGTAGCCCATTCCACATTTTAGGGCCTACTACAGAGAAAGCTCGATCTCCTTTTTTCTTTAATGTGGATATGGGAACTATTAGCATTTTCTAGTTCAACAACCTTAAACATCTGCCAGATATTTTAACAGTTATAAGATTTGAAAGATAAGTGGGAGCCTGACCAATTATTACCTTAAAAACATACATTCAAATTTTAAACTCAATTCTAAAACATATCGGCAACCAATTTAGTGAGCACAGGATAGGAGTAATGTGTTGCGGGTGCCAGTAAATATACATAAACGCATAAATTGCGTTACAGTAGTCCAAGCGTGATGATATACAGGCATGGATTAATCTCTCGAATTCCGCACGAGTTAAAAAATAAAGTGTTGCCATTAGCCAATGCTGCTGATATTGTATTAAAATGTAACTAAGTAATTAAGTATCTAAATAATTATTAAACAAAGTAACTAACTAAAAAAGTAACAAAGTAAGTAACTAACTAACTACAGTTGAAATCAGAATTATTAAACCCCCTTTGATTTTTTTTTTCTTTTTTAAATATTTCCCAAATGATGTTGAACAGAGCAAGGCAATTTTCACAGTATGTCTGATAATATTTTTATTCTAATTTGTTTTATTTCGGCTAGAATAAAAGCAGTTTTTATTTTTTTACAAACCATTTTAAGGTAAAAATTATTAGCCCCTTTAAGCTATATATTTTTTCGATAGTCTACAGAGCAAACCATCGTTATACAATAACTTGCCTAATTACCCTATCCTGCCTAGTTAACCTAATTAACCTAGTTAAGCCTTTAAATGTCACTTTAAGCTGTGTAGAAGTGTCTTGGAAAATATCTAGTAAAATATTATTTACGGTCATCATGGCAAAGATAAAATAAATCAGTTATTAGAAATGAGTTATTAAAACTATTATGTTTAGAAATGTGTTGGAAAAAATCTTCTCTCCGTTAAACAGAAATTGGGGAAAAAAATAAACGGGGGCTAATAATTCAGGGGGTTTAATAATTCTGACTTCAACTGTAAGTAACGAAGTAAGTAACTAACTAATGAAGTAACTAAGTATCGACCCAGCAGATCTAAAATAACTCTCATTATTGGCTCCCTGTTGTAATTCTCCCTAAAATAAAAAAAACAACAACAGGATGTAATCACTTATTACATACATTTAATAAATTTTGAAAAATAAAATGAAATTACATACTCCAGCTGTAACAAATCTATTATAATAACAACAACAACAACAACCAGCATTTTATTTTAAATTGCTTTGTTATTTGCGTGCATGATTGCTAATATGTTGTATGTGTTTTTAGCTGCCTGCCTTTGAAGACAGCATTAACACTCTCTTCGCACCCATCATCATCTCCTGTAGCACCATGGTGGACCGACTCGGGGACAATTACACCTCCTTCAGCACAGAGAACAATCACATCTATGTTCTGCATCAGGTAATGCACAGCAGAATGAACGAATCATCTGAGCTGGCTCTAATGACATGCACATCGCTGGTTATGAACAGACAGCACGCTATTGCTGAACGAAAAATGCATATGAAATGATACTGGATTGATGTGTATGTACTGTAAATACACAAAGTACAATATTTTAAAAAATTATTTTGCTAAATTATGTTATATTTATTTATAATATTATATTTTAGATATTTAGGTGGTGCTTAGATTCTACAAGTACTCTAAAACGCCTATCCTAAAATCGAAATATAAATCCATATAAACCATTTTATTAAATGATTATTTTATTAAACCATTTTATTATATAAACCATAAAACCATCTATATAAACCATTTAGTTAAACGTATCTAAGGCAAAATTTGTAGCCTTCCTGTGAAAGTTTAATCATTTTTCATAATCAAATTTATTGTTGAATACTTCCAAAGTGCTGTTTAATGGAGAGAAGATGTTTTCAACATATTTTAAAACATAATAATTTTAATAACAAATTTCTAATAACAAGTTTGTCTTTGCCATGATGACAGTACATAATATTTTACTAGTTATTTTGCAAGATACTAGTATTCACCTTAAAGTGAAATGTAAAGTCTTAATTAGGTTATCTGGGCAAGTTACTGTAGGTTAATAAGTCAATAGACGACATTGGTTTGTTCTGTAGCCAATAACATTTTAATGATATAATAATAATAATAATAATATAGACTTTAGCACTTTTTACATAAAGAATACTAAATTATATATAATATTTAATATATAATTTTAATTTATTTGTTTTATTCAAATTTCTCCAGAAGAAAATAATATAAGGACATACTGTGAAAAAAATACTTTCTCTGTTAAACAGCACTTGTGAAATATATGAAAAAGAATTTTCAGAAAAAGAAAACAAGTTCGCAGGCTAATAATTTTGCCTGGTTTCAACTTTATATGCATGCATGTACGCATGTGTGTCTAACTATAAATGTATATGTTTTATGTATGTATTTTTCTAGTGACTTACATATGCAACATACATAGGCAACAGTTTTTGTTTTCTTCATCATTAAAAGACCTCTTTTGCCCAACATCTTGCACAATATTGTTCTGTCTTATGTAAAAGTACTTGTATAGTCTGTCTTAGGTTGTGTGTATAATTTAACTATTTATAGTATATGTATAGTTAGTACCGCTCCTGTATATTAGTTATGTATAGGTTTAAAATAGTTTTTACGTCAAATGTTGTTTATATTTATGATTATGTTTGTTTATGTAGCACAGCGTTCCTGCAAAACAGGACATTTAATTCCATCTTTTGTCCACACATGGCGGAATGAATCAAGCTCAACTTGACTTGACATTTTTCACTTTAGCTATGAAATATCGCCACAGTTTTTAAAAATATATTTTCTACATCTATGTTAATGACCCTCTTGCTGTTTTTCACGCAGTTTGATGAGTGCCTGTACATCGCTGTGAATGGAGACGGAGAGGAGACAGAAGAGGATTTGAAGAGAAAGATCTACGTGATGAAGAAACTTACAGAAATCCTGTTTGGCATGGTGACGCTCAGCGGTGCCCTCTTGAGGAAAGGGTGAGAACGGCACTTTCAATTTTAATCCTGTAGATTAACACAACTTGTCCAAACTCGGTCCTGGAGGGCCGGTGTCCTGCAGATTTTAGCTCCAACTTGCCTCAACACACCTGAAAGCCTAGTAAGAGCTTGATTAGCTAGTCCAGGTGTGTCTGATTGGGGTTGGAACTAAACTTTGCAGGACACCGGCCCTGCAGGACCGAGTGTGGACACCCCTTGGTTCTTATTTTAACACCAAAAAGCTTTTTTGTTTGTTTGTGTTTCAAATGGTTAGACTGCGCCCTCAAGACACAGAGCAGAGAAAGCGTTCAAATGTTCTTTAAAAAAATATCCAGACTTAAATTTCACAACTTTTGTAAATAATAATATGATTTATTTTAAAGCAGAACTTTAGCCTATTAGATTACGTTTCTGAATGATTGTGACACTGAAAATTAATGTACTATACTGTATAAGAAGAATATTGTTTTATACTATTAGGCAATGCTTAATATAACTATAATATAACAATGCTTTCCTTTCAAAAACATAAAATGTATATTTATAGATCTCTCATATATAAGGTCTTATGATTTTCAATTTTAAGTCATGTAGATTAGCACAAGCAGTCAAGTTGGTTCATATTTTCAGACCAAAGACCTTTTTTGTTTGTTTGTTTCAATTTGTTAGACTGCGCCCTCAAGACACCGAGCAGAGGAACCGGCTGTGGAAAAAGCTGCAAAGCCTCTTGGAGACCTATAGCCGCTTGCGTGAAAACGACCAAAGCTTTTTAGTGGAGGTGTGTTCAAGTCTGCTTTTATGATTCGCATGCTAGTTTTGGATGACAGATGAAGAGTTCTCTGGCTCTGTTTAGGCAGTGGAGAGGCTGATCCACCCGACCCTTTGTGAGCAGTGCATTGAGTTTCTGGAGCGTCGACTGGTGCAGCAGATCAACAGCAGCATGGACCGAGCCGGCGAGGAGGTGCTGCACGCCTTCATACTGGTGCATACCAAACAGCTGGCCTTCTACTCCAGGTACTAAACACTCGGATGGAGACTGTGGACAGAAATCAAAAGAAAGCAACCAAAGTTACATGAATGTGGATAAACTAGGAATTTTTTTTTCATTTTTCTTTTTTTTTTAAGAAATGGAAATCACAATTCTCCTGTGATTTCTAAGTGGACAATTTAACAAAAAATAAATAAATATAAAAGGGTTCTGACAATACCGTAATATAATTTTAAAACATTATATAATTATGTATTATATTGTATTATTTGTATTATATATTATATGTATTATATATACATATACATACACACAGTAGTCAACATTTAAAGTGCATCAAAACAAAATCATCTCATCAAAGTTGTCCTAAATCTATTGAACAACACCCATTCTTGTCTTAAGACGTTTTTAAAAATCTTTTTTGAGCCACTTGTCCAAATATACATCCAATATGTATATATATACATTTTATTGTCATTTTTATCATTAATAAATTAACATTTATTTACATTTTTATCATTATTATAATTTTTACAAGATGAATCTGCTTTTTTGAATCTGAATTTTTTTAATCATTTTATTCAGTGATTTTAATGGTTGGTTGTTGTCAACTTTTGGCATAAAAATGTATTTTCTACAATGAATTGCCTAATTAACCTAGTTAAGTATTTAAATTGGACTTTAAGCTGAGTACTAGTATATTGTAAAATAGCTAGCAAAATATATACTGTATATTTATTTACTGTCATCATAACAAATAAAACATAATGAAACTACAGTGTTATGTAATAATCTTCTCTCAATTAAGCAGCAATTGGGAAGTATTTTAAAAATTATAATTCCACAGGAGGGCTAATAATTTTGTTTTCAACTGTATATCATCATCATATACAGTACAGTACAGCCAAATAAGCAACAGATATTAGAAATAATGTCATTTTTGTCTGTGTGCAGTCGTAATGCCAGCAGTCTGAACCCCTCTGATCTCCTGGCTCTGATCATCCTGGTGCAAGATCTTTATCCCAGCAAAATAGACCTGGATGACACTCCTGAGGTTTGACTTCTCTAGTTTGTAATTATTTTGTTCTTATTTTTCATTGTGCATTGACAGTATTTTCTGTGTTTTTTAGGAGCTGGACAACAGTACAGTTCCTGATGTTTTCTACACACCAGAGCCCTCTCCTCCTGAACGAGAATCAGGTGATAATGCATTGAGTTTCTGTCTAATGCAATGGCATACGGATATGTGTTTGCTATAACAATGAAATGCATAAAAAGGTGTTGCAGTATATATGGTGTTATAAATGATTGCTGAATGTTTAATTTTATCTTATGTTTTTACTGTATAGTCACACCAAGAAAGGACAGTCCTCCTGTCTTCCAGTTTGTAGATCCTGATGTTCAGGTGATTGAGCTGAGCCTTTTGCTTTTTTATGATCTAAAAGTAATATGATCTTATTATGTAGATTATTATTATTATTATTATTGGGGGAAAAAAATATAGCCTGAAAGTAATATTATCTGAAAAATGCAATAAAAATGTAATTACTGTAGGTAAAAAATAGTTAATAAATTATTCATTAGTTTGAAAAAACTCTAATATTTTACAAACATTAAAAAAACATACATTAGTATAAAATAAACAAATAAAGTCAGACAATGTAATAGTTATACTGATATTATAATTTCTACAAAATGTGTTTAAAAAGATTGAAATATTTAAAAATTGGTTAAAATTAATATAAATTACATTAAAACAACCATAAATTAATACAAATCAGATTCATATTGAATGAGAAAATTCTGATAAAAGTTGACGTGAAAACATTGTATTGTAAAAAGCTGTAATATTAAATCAATTAAGACATTCTACATTTTTTAAATACTAAATTTTGTTACAAATATGGCAAATGTTCTTTAAAAAAGTACCCAGACTTAATTTACACAACTTTTGTAAATAATATAATAATAAATAGTAATAATATGATTTTTTTAAGCAGCAATTTAGCATATTAGATTATATGTTGGATTGATTGTGACACTGAAAACTAATGTACTATACTGTGTAAGAATACTTTTCTTGAGTACTATAATTCATTCATTCATTTTCCTTCGGCTTCGTCCCTTATTTATCATGGGTCGTCACCGCCAGCTATTCTGGCATATGTTTTATGCAGCGAATGCCCTTCCAGCCGCAACACAGTACTGGGAAACACCCATACACTCTCGCATTCACACACACTCATACACTACGCCCAATTTAGTTCATCCAATTCACCTATAACGCATGTCTTTGGACTGTGGGGGAAACCGGAGCAGCCGGAGGAAACCCACACCAACACTGGGAGAACATACAAACTCCACACAGAAATGCCAACTCAAACCAGCAACCTTCTTGCTGTGAGGCGACAGTGCTACCTACTGCGCCGCCGTGACGCCCGAGTACTATAATATATAACTATAATATAACAATGCTTTTCTTTCAAAAGCATAAAAAAGTAAATACATTTTTACAAACCCTAAACATTTTAACCATAGTGTATGGCATAGAATGTGTATTTATAGATGAGAAATTCTTCATATCTAAGGTCTTATGATTTTAGATGGCCGAGGACAGTCTGCAAACTCTTGAAGTTTCAACCCCTGACCCTTCATCCCCGTCCAGAGTGTTTCTGGAAGCCAAAGAGTGTCCCATGATGCCTCACTCCATGTATTGCCTGTCTCTCTGGCCTGGAATCACACTAGTGCTGCTCACCAAGGTGATTTCTGAATGCATTCTGTACAGTATCAACATTATTAGACATCTAATTACACCTTAACAACAATTTGATAGATCACTGATGTCCATGTAAATGAGCCCTTTGTCTGAATAATGTGATCATATTGGTTTAAATGCATGGAGTTGCCTGCTCATTTGATCTTTTATTTATTTCTCTGTGCATATGAACAGATCCCCAACAATCATATGGCGGTGTCGGTTTACTACTTTCTAGAGGCTTTCGTGAAGCTGGAGAAGAGGTTATGTGAGGGCTATGAAGGGGCTTCAGCTATGCGGGGTCAATCCTCTGTCCAGGAGCAGCGGAGCAAACTGGAGAAGTTCATCAAAGCCTGGTCCAGCATGGAGATTCAGGTCAGTGGACACACACATACTTCATCCAGTGCACACTGTCATGTGCTATAATTAGGAAGCTGATCACAATGAAATGTATTCAGATTTCAATTCTGGGTGATTGTTTTAATGATTCATGTATTACTTTTAAGCGTCACACTTTACAATACGTTTTCATTAGTTCATGTATTTACTAACATGAACTAAATATGAACAATACTTGTACAGCATTTATTAATCATAGTACTAATACATTATTAACATCCAAATTTATGCTTTTTAACTAACAATGAATGACTGTATTTTCCTTATTTAACGTTAACTAACACAAACGGATACTGTAATAAATGTATTGTTCATTGCTTGTTCATGTTAGTAAATGCGTTAACTAATACAACCTTATTGTAAAGTGTTACCCTTTTAAGAAGGCATCTCCTCAGTGATTGGTCTTAACTATATTATGTAAATGAACTGAACAAACATATAATTTAACACTAGAATCACAGAGGCAGTCATTTTGACCAATTTTAAGTATCATAATTTAATAGCTTAGTTAAAATAAAACGCATACGTAACTAGTACCCTTACTTGTTCTAAATTCGTGTATAGACCATTTTGAGGGATGTAAACAAAAACAATGGTCCCAACGTATTTCCTGTTTTACATTTTTAATTTCTATAGCTTCCGAGAATCCAAAAAGAGCCACATATTGATAAATAATGTTAGGATTTCTTAACGTTAAGTTTTAACATTAAGTTATGATTGAATTGCCTCTTGTTACAGTTATGAAATAGTTTGATAACAAGCAGGAAATGTTCACGGGCCAATGACATGACCACATTGAAATGGTCTATATTTCATTCTAACATTGTTGTTTTATTCAAATGACTAAACACTAAAGAGTATTTCTACCGTGAATGGCTACAGTGGTCTAATTGACCGTATGCATTACAGTGTCTGCTACTTTTTCCCATGCCTTTGAAAATATATCCCTATCAACTTTCTGCTAACAAAAACATACTGTAACTTTTACTTCAGGCATGTCTTTCAAACTTTCAAAAGCAACATTTTCACTGCGGTGTGAGCACTTTGCTCTCCTGCTTGCTGGAGAAAGTGAGGTACAAACAAACATTTGTTGGCAGTCTAGTAATTACAAAATTATATTACAAAAACATAGTATTTTTAGGGTAGTGACTTCATAATATGACTTCCTTAAGCATTGTTTTATGTTTTAAGAGAAGTTTATTAATCTCAACGGGACTTTATTTATAGTATTCTTGCTACAAAAAAGTATTAACAAAAAAAATGATAACTCTGGATGCCGATAATCAATAAATAGCTGATAAATCTGAATATTAATACATTTCTGATTACAAAAACACAGCTGAAGCAGTTTACTTTTTTCTGCTTTAATATATTGACCTAATGTTCTCATTGAATCGCTAATTATAGAATTAAAAGTTCGCATTATGCATCATCCAGAATTATTTATCCTAACCTTTTTTTTTTTTAGCAATTCATTGTATTGTATTCAAATCTAACCACATTTTACTGTATCTCCTACTATAGATATTTTCACTCTAAAGGTTCTTGTCCACTGATGCATTTTTGCACAGCTGAAAAAAAAAATGCTCACATTAAAAAAAAACAAGTGCTGAGAGTAAAATCACGTTACTGTCGTTCTAAAAACATAACACTTCTGTTGACAACAACTGAAAAAAATACACTGGTGGATTCTTTGGTGAACATGCACCTTTAAAATGTTTTTTTATATATAATAGAAAATGTATTATTTTGAAGAATTGTAAACTGACATGTGGAAGAAAAAAATCCCAGCAACCTCCATGAAATGAGTTGTTAAAATTGTCGTCCTTTACTTTACTTTACTTGCTTTGGTAGATATGCACCCTAAAATTATTATTTTTGGATTATTTTGAAGAATTGTAAAAAAAAATCAGCAACCTCCATAAAATGAGTTTTCATTAATTCATTCATTTTCCTTCGGCTTAGCCTCTGATTATCAAAGGTCGCCACAGCGGAATGAACCGCCAACTATTCCAGCATATGTTTAACGCAGTGGATGCTCTTCCAGCTGCAACCCAGTACTGGGAAACACCCATACACACTTGCACTCACACACACACTCGTACACTACGGCCAATTTAGTTAATCCAATTCACCTATAGCGCATGTCTTTGGACTGTGGGGGAAACCGGAGCACCCGGAGAAAACCCTCGCCAACACGGGGAGAACATGCAAACTCCACACAGAAATGCAAACTGGTCCAGTCGGGACTCGAACCAGCGAACTTCTTGCTGTGAGGTGAAAATGCTAACCACTGAGCCACCGTGCCACCCCTAAAATGAGTTTTATTCATGAAAAAAAAAAAGAAAATTGTCATCCAGTACTCTGCTCAAGAATTCAATTCAAGTTAATTTGTATAGTGCTTTTTACAATAATTATTGTTTCAAAGCAGCTTTACAAAAGGTGTACATTGCATTACAATCAAATTAAGTTGAAGTTACAATCAAATATAAGTTATTATATACAGACATAGTTAACCTGCAATTTTATAGCATATAGGTGATGTCTATGTGTACATATTTAATGAAGTATTTGTGTATAAAGTGTATGTGTTGTCCTTGAGCAACTGGGAATATCACTGGCTAGTAGCCATAATAGCATCTTTTCTTGTAAACTTCTTTTTTTTTTTTTTCTATGTGCTCAGACTTTGCAACTCCAAAATGCTTGGACAGACTTTAAGAACAAGGCCTTCAGCAGATCTGGAACTGGATTCACTAGAGAGTGAGTACAGTTTTTATTAAATGGGTCATGTTATGATCTTTACACAATGCATTCTCTGTCGGGTGAAGTCTCAGTTCTAAATAACGCACAGATTATTTATTATACCATGCTGTGAATGCTTTTTTTTTTTTTTTGTTCATTTGACCATGGATAAACCCAGAAGTGACCCAAAATTCACCTGTTTTTTGTGTTGCAGTTTGCTGCCATCTTGTCGAAACATGAAGACTCAGCTGTGTGGTGTGTACAGGCAGTTTTTCGCAGCTGAATGTATGGGCAGCAGTCAGCGGTTGGCTCCTCATCTGCAAGAACGGGCTCTGAACATGGTCCAGTATGTCTGAAAAGATAACGTCTTTAGTAGATGAATATTATTTTGATGTGCTTTAGCATTAAAGTGTTAGTTCACCCAAAAATGTCCAATCCCCTAAGACTTTCGTACATATTCAGAACACAAATTAAGTTATTTTAGATGAAATCCAGGTCACAAGACGTTCAGAAAAGGAACCAAAAACATTGTCAAAACATTCCATGTCACTTCAGTGGTTCAACTGTAATCATATGAAGCTCCATTTACACTTTTATGCACCAAAAAAACTTTGTTTGCTATTCCTTTAACTCGCATTTGAAATTCTCACCTGTGTTTTAGAGAGAAGCTGATGGACTGGAAGGATTTTCTTCTTGTTAAAAGCAAAAGAAACATCACAATGGTGTCATATCCTTTTTTCTACCTTGAGTATTTTTGGTTTAATTTAGTTGTGTTGCGTTCACATTTCAATCTTCAGTCATTTTTTCTGCCATCATGTGACACTGTGATAGACTTTAACCAATGCATGCACATACCTGGAGGAGTTTCCTGGTCTCATCCACTTCATCTACGTGGATCGCTCAAGTGGTCAAATGATCGCACCCTCTCTAAATGTGACTGATCGCACCGTCTCTGAGCTCGGAAAGGGCCCTCTAGCTGACTTCATAAAGAAAAAGGTGCTTTGTACTTGAAGTCTATCCTGCACTATATTATTGTAAATTATTAAAGGTTTTAGTATGCTGTAAGTAGATGTTGCTGGCTGTATGTATGGCTAAATCAGTGCACATTAATGTATAGCAAGAAATAATTTTCATATTAATACTAATAATTAATGATATTATAATTAAATATAATATAATATAAATTAATATAATTAATATTAATTCAGAATTATTCATACTAAAAAAGAGTGGCAATTAGATTTTTACAATAATGCACTTTATTTATATTTATTTTTATATATTTCATATATTTATATTTATAAATAAATAGGCCTGAAAACTATTTCTATGTTTTATATTTGTATATTTTAGATCTATTTTTCCAGTTCTATGTAAAAACCTGTTAGTTACAGATTTATTTTAGTTTTTTTGCTATTTTTTTATAACACTACAAAATACTTTTTAAAGAAATTTATACTTTTATACAGCTAGAATACATTACATTTGATTAAGTGTCAGTAAACACATTTACAAAATGTGTCAAATTCATGCTTTTCATTAAGAAAAGGAATCACAAATTAACAAAGACATTTGTCTGCGCTTGGAGCTTGATGATAAAAATCCAGCTTTGGATCACAGGAATAAATATTTTCAACATTCAGTTTAATATTTTACAATATTGCTTTTCACTGTGTTTTTAAAGAATGTCTGTTGTGTGGTGAGCATAAGACTTATAAAATATAGACTCTAAAATAATTTTTTTGGCCAAACTTTTGAGCAATGCCTTAAATTTGTGTTTAGTGATAATTACTGATAATGTACTGGTCTTCAGGTTTGGAGTCTTGTAGCAACGGCACGGCGGTACCTGCACAAGGGTTATTCTACTGTCACGCTTCGAGATGGGGATTACTTCTACTGTTACTTCCTGTGGTTTGAGAATGAAACGGTAAATGACATTTTGCATCTTCTTTACAGTTATTGAAATGCATACAATTAAAGTTTAATTGACTGGAATGTTACCTTGTTTTGACAGGGCTACAAACTGGAAGTGACAGACATACCCAGTTGTCCAGATGACACCGCTCCAATAGGAATGCTCACATTTGATTATTATAGGTATAACAATTCACATGCAAGCTAATGCATCTTTAAAATTTCTTGGTAAAGCCTTGTCTGAAAGCTTAGAAAAGCCAAGTTTGAAGATTATTGTAAATAAACAACTTAAAAAATAGCTATTTAAGAAAAAAATTTTAGCTGTTGTTATAGTTTTTTGATATTTTATATTTATCTTTCCTACTATGATTGATTGTTTTTTTTAAAAGCTCTTGAGTGTTAGAAGCTAAGCCAACAAGCTTTGAGGTGAATCACATTACAACTATTTAAAGGGGCCCTATTATGCCCCTTTTTACAAGATGTCAAATAAGTCTTTGATGTCCCTAGAGTGTGTATGTGAAGTTTCAGCTCGAAATACCACACAGATAATGTTTTATAACTTATTTAAAATGACCCTTTTAGGCTTTGAGACAAATTGTGTCATTTTGGTGACTGTCGCTTTAAATTCAAATGCTCTTTTCATAAGAGAGCGGAGCTACAAATGTCAGCATAATGGCAGATTCAAAAACAAGACTAACATCCTATGCTAATGAGGGAGAGATTGTCACTAATGACTTTCCCCCTCCGATGACATGTACAAAGGGAGAATGTCAATCAAAGTGTTTCTGCAGACTGTTTTTGTGAAGAGTGATTATAAAAAATAGTTAATAAATGTTAAGCTGGTTATGTTCACACACTGTTGCCACACAACTTTGTTTAAACCCCTTATAAAAGTGATTTTTGCATAATAGGTCCCCTTTAAGGTAAATCTATATGAAAAGTCGACAACAATGTACAGTGTTGTAGCTTTGTCTCTTTAAAAACTATATATTTCAATTATATTGCAAAATTATTTTGAAGTATTTTGACAGCATAGCATGATCGATTTGATTGTCATTTGTAGTACTTCATGGAGACGGCAAAAAAAAAAAAAAAAGCACTTTTGAAAGATTTCATTTTTCTGACTCTCATTCGTAGAATTTTCTGTACAGAATCATAGAAAATAACATTTTAAAACAAATTGATCTGTTAAACATTTATACATATTTTAAATTGAGTTTATATCATTGAGTGACAGCCTCAGAGCTCACAGTTTTTAATGATTTTAAAATACTTTTCCCTATTTAGAAAATGGACATTTTTATTATTGGAACTGGACCGTGAGAAACTCACCCTTATTCTAGACATACCCAGGGCCAGACAGAATTTGTGGACATTTTTTTGCTCTTTCTACACAGAATTTTGCAAAAAATCTGCAGATTTATGCAGAATGATTTTAGGAGTATCATAACAAAACAAAAAATATATATGAAATAAAAACATAATACCTTTTTAACTTTTATTTAATGTTTACAATGCAAATCCAATTAGATCCACTTAATTGGTAAACAAAGAAGGTCTCTTATAAATTATATCTACTAAAAGACAGAAAATATTACTTTACAAACTGTATTGTAAATAAAACATATGAATATTTTCATATTTGTCAATAATATTACTGAAATTAATGTGAAAACTGAATAAATATAAATTTACACACATTTACACAAGTAAATAAATAGTCAATGATGGGCTAATTCCATGTGGGCCTAGACATACCACATGACACCCATTGAATTTCCATTAACCCTTTGTTTTTGTGTTTTGATGCCATTGTAGGAAACTTCTGCGGTACTACAGCAAAAGACATCAGAATGAAGTGGTGAAGTGTTATGAACTGCTGACTGTTCACCTGGGTGTGATCCCTAATGAATATATTCTCCAGCACTGCAGTCAACTGGCCCGCAAACTGTGGGAGCCAACCCGCATCCCGCTCCTGTGACAATCCACACACACATACACACTCCTCATATCACTTTATTCTGTAGCTGCATGATCTATAATCTAGATGGAGACTTTTCTGCACTTTCTGCACAAGCACTTCTTATTTCAGTTCAGGTAACTTACTGTAGAAAACACTGTGGCGGGGAAACGAAACATTGCATTTCTTGCTCGAATAACAAACTAAATGTAATGTGCAAATTAACAAAGAGGAACAACTATTTTATGGTGCTCATCATGCAAAAACATGTCTGTTATTATTAACTGATTATTTTTTGTGCTGAACTGAACTGCTAGTTCTTTAAGCAAATCATTTTACAGAAAACATTATTTAAAACAACCTTTCATAGTTATCAATGACCTCAAATTCTGTAAATAAATAACAAAAAGGTGGAAAAGTTCACTCCAAAATGAACATTTTGATGCTAATTTTCTCTGCCTCAGGCCATCCAAGACGGCTTTTTTTTCTTTAAGAATTTCATTCAGACTACCGACTACAAAAGCAAAGATAGGCTGACGGGCAAAGTATGATTACCTATGATTCATTTGAGGTGATGTGAAGTGAATTGATCTGTGCCGTGACATTGTTTGAACATTATTGACAACAAAAGATTAACTTTATTTATACTTTAACATAACATTATAGTTTTTTAATCCACAGTGTGGTAAATGGTCTTGAGTGATGCCGGTTCGCGAATGAATCTTTTCTTTGAATGATTCTTTTTAGAGAACTGGTGAATCAGTTCATCAAATCGACTGAACCGTCTGAAACAGTTTGCCACTCGAGGCAGCACTTTTATATGTTTCCGACACACTGACAGACAGACATTCTTTCTAACTTGAAGTCAGCCAATTTACCATTGTTTATGAATCATAAATGATAAATTACGAATCATATTATGATTGTATGATGCTATTTATGCCAACTCAGTCAGTGCTTTAGTTACTTGCTAACGGTTTCGAAGAAATTGCGAGCAGCAATGAAAGTTTTTATGGTTTTTCATTTTTTATCTAAAAAGGGGAGTTGTTAGAGACTGTATTCACTTTAAATGCTTTAGACATGTAAAACTTCCCCATTTCATGTGATATTGGTTGATTTAACAATCTAGTATTGAGCTCATGACTTGAGTCATCATCGTTCAGTCATTTGAACCCAAAAAGGAACCACATGAAAAAAAATACTATAGTAAACATTCTATAACGTTTTTGAACCATACGATAATAAAGTATATATTATTTAAAATATTTTGTTATTTGCTAGTAGGCTACATGATACTGTAGTATTAACAAGTGAATTGATGAACTGTAACAAATACTGTATAGCCTACCGTAAAAAATATGATAAACACTAAATTAATCATGTTTTTAACTTTATTTTGAAGTAACACGCTGGTTTAAATGAGTTAAATATAATTTAAGTCAAAAAGACACATTCTATTTGATTCGACTTAGAATTTAAATCAACTATGAATTTAGTTTTTACTACAGTAAACTGTGGAGCTCCCCGTGTTGGCGTGGGTTTCCTCCGGGTGCTCCGGTTTCCCCCACAGTCCAAAGACATGCGCTATAGGTGAATTGGGTAAGCTAAATTGTCCGTAGTGTATGTGTGTGAATGAATGAGAGTGTATGGGTGTTTCCCAGTGATGGGTTGCAGCTGGAAGGGCATCCGCTGTGTAAAACATATGCTGGATAAGTTGGCGGTTCATTCCGCTGTGGCGACCCCAGATTAATAAAGGGACTAAGCCGAAAAGAAAATGAATGAATAAACTGTGGAGAATTGTAGAAGATGAAATTAGATACAGAAAACCTATCGCAAAATACCACAACAGATTAGTAGGCTACTTTATATGGGAAGAAGGGTTTTAGCTGAAGATCCACTGGAAAGAAAAAAAGTCCTATACAACTTGAATAGACTAAGGATGGGAAAATGACAGAAAAAGTTCATTTTGGGATGAGTTACCCCCTGTAAGTTATAGCTGAAATATGCAAATCTAGTTCTTAGAAGACAGTTTCAGTTTATGTGTCCAGCAGCGAAAAACCTCCAATGTATTGCATAGTAGATTTAATTTCTTCAAACACTTTTTGTAGCTGTAATTCTTGATCATGAATGTTGTTACACAAGTACAACCAAACATTCCCTGTGTTGACATTTTAGTTCAGAGATTAAGTGAAAAGAATTAAAATGAAAGTGTTTTTTTACCTTCTGATTAAGGTTTTAAAAATATAAAAGTGATGTTTTGTACATGACTGAATGTTTTACACTGTAAGCCGATATCTCGTTTATACTTTGCTTGAATAAATACATAATCTAAACTTTATCTTTTATTTTTTACACAATATGTAAAATATGTATCGGTGTTTGAAGAGATAAATAAATATGAAATAATTTCAGAACTTTTTTTTTTGGTCATCTTTTATAAAGCTATTTTGAAAAGATGTCTATTATAGCTTTGGTTTTAATTTAGCTGTCGTGTACACATTTGAAATTAAAGTTAGGTAATGTCTGTATTGTATTGTACCCCAATATTACCTATTTATCACATTTTACTCAATAGTTTTCACAATGTACAGTCACATTTTGAACATTGAACGTGGCAAATTGGAATATCAACTAGTAAGAAATCAATTATGATGTCAAAAATTAAATTTGAATAGTAGCCTATGAAGACATGTAGTGAAAATACAAAGATATCAATAATTTTATATTAAATTTGTTTCTAGTTGAAATGTAATTCCTGATATCAACAATTTCATTTTGATATCAGGTATTGAATTGTTGATATAAATACAGCTGAAGTCAAAATTATTAGCCCTTCTATTCATATTTCCCAAATGATGTTTAACAGAGCAAGGAATTGTTCACAGTATTTCCAATAATATTTTTTCTTCTGGAGAAAGTCTTATTTGTTTTATTTCGGCTAGAATAATAGCAGTTTAAGTTTTTAAAAAAACAATTTTAAGGTCCATATTATTCGCCCCCTTAAGCAATATTTTATTTCGATTGTTTACAGAACAAACCACTGTTATACAATGACTTGCCTAATTACCATAACTTTATCCTAATTAACCTAGTTAAGCCTTTAAGTGTCACTTCAAGCTGAATACTAGTGTCTTGAAAAATATCTAATAAAATATTATGTGCTTTTATCATGGCAAAGATAAAAGAAATCAGTTATTAGAAATGAGTTATTAAAACTATTATGTTTAGAAAAGTATGAAAAAAAATCTACTTTACGTTAAACAGAACTTGGGGAAACATCTACAGGGGGCTAATAATTCAGGAGGGCTAATAATTCTGACTTCAACTGTGTATCATATCCTGAGAATGGTCAAAACAGCATGCTATAAATCCATTGTGTTTCCTGTTGTTTTTCATTTTCTCTTCATTTTTTCTTGGTACAGTTGTTGTGGAGTGTCTGCAGTGGTCTCTCACAGTGCCCCAGTGAGGTCTCGCACCGCTCCAGCTTTGACCAGCTCTTTCAGAAAGACAGTCTCGGCACTAACATCGTGAACCACCTGTGTCTTCATGGCGTCCATGCGGAGAGAGCCGTAGTAATGCAGCGGAGCTCCAGGGTGTTGCAGGTCGTATCCGAATCCAGCTATACTCACCTCGTCACACACCTGCAGGGCCACAACCACTGCGGTTATACCCAGAGTTGGCACCATCTGATCAACAAAACATAAAGCGGATGAGGAAAAATGGCTGAGATATCGATTGGGATGAAACAGATTCACATTTAAATTCAGCTTAAAAAAGTCAGCTTAAATAAAAGTTTTAGGGGTGAGTAGAAGTAATGTTTTTTTTTCCTGCTTTAGCTGACAAATTTCTTAACCAATCAGACCTGATGATAACATCTATATATCTATCTATCTGTGGGGGAAACAAGTATTGAACATGTCATGTTTTTTTCCTGGGAATAATATTTCTAAAAGAGCTGTTGGCATGGAATTAAACCAGATTTAGGTAAAAACCCAAACAATACAAACATAAAAATGAAACAAAACAAAAAATCGGAAAAATTAATTATGGGTAATAACAATGAAATGACACAAGGAGAATGAACTGAACTACTGAACTGTATTTAATACTATATATAAAAGGCTTTTTTGGTGATGGCAGCTTAAAGACGCCTCTCATATGGAAAATGAAGTCACATGAATTGCTCAGGTGTGAGTTTTTCACAGACTTCAACAGAGTGTAAAAATCTTGATGATTCTGTGGGTCTCGTCTATCAAATCTAATTTTTAATTTGTATTTTATATTGGATTCGAGTCAGGTGATTGGCTTGATTGATATAAGGTCCACCCTGATTTCATCTTCATCATTCTGCTAATGTAGATGTTGGACTGAAGCAGCTAATATTAATTTACAATGAGGAAGGGCAGAGGGTTGCTGAATAACTTCTGAGAGATTCTGGGGGTAACCAGAGCACCCGGAGGAAACCCATGCCAACACGGGGAGAACATGCAAACTCCACACAGAAATGCCAACTGACCCAGCCGAGGCTCGAACCAGTGACCTTCTTGCTGTGAAGCGACAGCGTTACCCACTGCGCCATCCGTCGCCATATTATATATTTTTATATACAAAAAGCAACAACAATAAAATCTATTATCTTCCATATATTGTGTATACTATAATACAAAATGCTTATTAACAATGCAAATTATTATTTATTTATTTAACTAATACAAAACCTCTGAAATCCATTCTAATACAACCACATGATTATAATTACACAATTTTTATTAGCATGGCCTGCAGTGCTCAAAAGCAGAAAACGGGGGGAAAAAAGCATTTGCTCTGTGTGTCAAGAAAAAGTAGAACAAATGTAAAGAAAAAAAAGATTAATAAAAATTACATTTTAAAAGCTTAGATTCAAAACTATTTTTGTGTATGTTTTTAAAATAAAATTAAAATAATAAAAAGTCAAACCTTTTTGTAAAAATGTATCTTGTTTGCCTTAACACAGTCCAAATGCACAAATTCATTACAAAGTTTTCAGTAATGTTTTCATTAAAAGAGGCAGTGAGGTAAATGCTAAAATAACATTGAATTGTTTGATTAATTATATCATTATTATATATATCCCCCAGCCCTAAAACTACTAAAGCATCAACTTGACATTTTCATGCCTCTAAACAGGATGCAGTTTATATATGTCCCTCCTGGGAAGTTATTGTCCAATGAAAGCTGAGATGCTATCAGTTTAACAACATTTTCAATTCAAAGACAGCAGACGTAGATGTTTTGAGTTTGCATAATTGAAAAAAATTCAAATTTCAGACCTTTCTCTGCTGTTCTGCGTAGGTTTGCAGCACCTGTCCAGTCCTGTACATGATTTCGGGATTCAGGATGCGAACATTTTCTGGCTGTAGAGGTATTGAGTCTATTACATCCTTCCAGAACCACAGTTTAGACCACCAGCTCTACAAAAAAAAAACACAATGGTGAGCCTTTAACATAAATGCTGCGTTTTGTTGATTCTAGACCATGTCTTTTAGCTTTAAGATAATGAAGAATGGAGTGCACAATATAAATGATATTCAATATTCAGCTTTAAAATCCAGGAATAAGTACATTTGTGAAAAATATTTACATAGAACATTTTTATTTCTGATTTTATTGCACTTTTTAAAATCAACTCAATTCACCTTTATTTCTATAGCCCTTTTTACAGTGTAGATTGTGTCAAAGCAGCTTAACGTAGATAGACTAGAAGAATAGAGAATAAAAAGCCATAATTATAATTTAGATTGAGGAACATTCCAGCAAATCAGACAGGCAGGAGTGTAGTGGTAGAATGCTGGTGTAGTTCTAGTTCAATTAAAACTGATGCAGTTCAGTTTAGTATAAATGTCACTGTTGAAGTTCAGTTTAATTCAGATCAGTGTAATGCACATCCACCGAAGAGCAACCTAAATTAAATATAAACTGAAGAGACTTTTTTTTGTGAACGTGTGAACGACCGTGTTGATTGAGAATGTTTCTTTTTACCATTACTCACCAAAGGCTCTTTGGTTACTACTGAGGTCATCCATGCCAAATCTAAACTCTTGAACACAACCAAAGCCACAACTTCAGTGCTCTCGTATTCCTGTGTCTGGGAAGGAGCTCCTTCTGGATAAATGAGGCGAATGGTAGTTTTAGAGCCAGCATCGCTCTCGAATCCAAACACTGGAGCATTATTCACTCTGTAGGTGTGGAGATTAAAATATTATTATGAATGTAATTTGTCAATGGCCAAAAATACATGTAAAAATATAATTCAACACTGTATATGTAATTATTTAGATGTGATATATTGTTTGTGAAAATGTTCTACATCAAATGTTTTTTCAATGCACATGGGCAATTCTACAATTTCAGGTACATTTGGTTTTCAAAGACTTTATTTATTTTCTCTAATGCTTATATTTTTTATTATTTTAATCATTTGAAAATCATAATTTCTAGTTGACCAAATTAGTCAGTGTGTTTTTTCCTATCATGTAATATTGTGCAGTTACAATATTTTATTTTACATTTCCTTAATTCATTTTTCTTTGGCTTAGTCCCTTATTTATCAGGGGTCGCCACAGCGGAATGAACCGCCAACTATTCCAGCATATGTTTTACGCAGCGGATGCCCTTCCAGCCGCAACCCAGTACTGGGAAATACATTTCTTTTAATGATATTTAATTTCCTTTTATTTATAAAGTCGTTTAGTAGTAATTAAATGTAAAAAAGTAAAATTACAATTAAACTTATGTCCATAATTAATTTGTCAAATAATTACCATTATAATAACCAAGATGACAAATAATACTCCCAAAAACTATTTTCTGTTAAAATAAATAAATAAATAATAACAAAATAAATAATATTTATAATGCTCTTTTTTTATTCAAATTGAATATGTTTCCAATAAGAAATCTTTTATTTCATTAATGATTATTTATTTATTTATTTATTTATTTCATTAATTATTTCATAATCATTAGATACTGGAAATTATTCAGCATTTATTTTAGTCATCAGTTTTTCCTTAATTTTTTGAAATGCAAAATTATCCAACTTTTTTCTACACCCCATGATGCATTACATTAAAACATTTGTTATTTTGACCATTTATCATTTTCTGGGGATAAAATGCTCAATAAATCATGGTATTTTTATATGAAATTTAGAAGAAATTTTCACAGACCTTTATAGAATCAAACAAATGTCAACATTACACTCAAACACACATCAAATAAATCCGTTAAATTCAGAAAAACTGAGCATAATCAAGTTTTTAATTGTATCCACACAGTAGCTGTACTGTATGTGTTACAGTAATGAACTAACCTGATGATAATGTTGTACTGGTCTATATGAGCTCCAAGATTTTTGCCGTGTAAGACGCCGCCGCTTCCGACCACCACACATCTCCTGCAGGTCTCTGGTCCGGTTGGCACAGCGGTGAATGGCAGAGCTTTCAGGGCCTCCGCCGCCATCTCCTCACTGCCCTGCAGGCCCAGCGGAGGAGGCAGAGCCCAGTCTCCGGTGCCGTTCTCCAGGAACACAGGAATCTTCAGCAGACCAGATGGAGTAGACAGCATAGTCCTCATCCTCTCTACACTCCAGCCGCTGCGACACGACTGAGACAGCAGAGATGCAGACTGATTCAGCAGAGCCTGAGAAGCAGACATACAGTATGATGACCGGTTAGACACATCTTTATTGTTATAAAATGTTACTGAAGGATGCATGTCAGATTTGTAACATTATTATTTATTAATTATTATACATTATAATTCAAGAGTGTTATTTAGATGTTTTTAAAATTCAATTTAAAAGTATCTTTATTCAACAAGGATACGTTATTTTATTTCAAAGAGGTGACAGTAAAAACTTTTGGTAACACTTTAGTTTAAGTACCAATTCTTAGTGGCTTGTTACCTGCCTGTACCTTAATAACTATTAATATGCAGGAAATTATGAGTTTATTGAACCAAAAGTCATAGTTAATAGTCTATTAATAGCAAGAATTGTACCTTAAAATAAAGTGCGATCAAACTTTTAATGTTACATAATGATTTAATGTTAAATTAAATGCTCTTTTCTGAACTTTCTCTTTATTGAATATTTCCTAAAAACAAAAGTCATGGTGAGGATTGTGTGAAAATAAATTGCATTTTAAAATGAAGTCAAATAGGATTAGTAGTCATAACAGTAATCGTTTTAAATTGTAATAAAATTTCTAAATATTACTGTTATTTTAATGTATTGTGGACAAAGTAAAAAAAATAAACACTGCAAAAGCTTGATCCCAAAAATCTTTCAGTGATCATGTTTAACAAATGCAATGATTTATATATTTATTGACACGTTTAATAAATATTTCTTACAGTGTTATTCTCTGTAAAATAAGTATTCTAATAAGTCTACAATATTTAATAGGAATCTTACTAATACATAATAACAAGGGATTTTCTTTCTATATTTTATGTTTTATTGCAGAAACAACATTGAGTTGGTATAAAATGTAAACTTCACACCCCAAGCCTAGAGTAAAGTCAAAGTTTAAAATCAATTGTCTTATATCCAAGAAGTCAGATCCTACAAACTGAGGTGCAGTTGTTGGTTTTGGTGTGGTCAGACAGTGAATTACTGTACCAGATTTTCAGCAGAGCTGTCATTAGTCCAGATGGGCTCTGCTGTTGGCAGATATGCAGGAACCAGAAGAGCAGAGTAAAGACTCAACAGTAGAACTATGCTTAAAATGAAGTTATTCCTCCTGAAATCATAACACAACCGTCTTATGGTGTTACAGCATTGAGCAGTTTTAAAACACATTCTAACTGTACATTAAGGCTTACATAATATAGGAATTGTTTGCCCCAATATGAAAAGTCTGTCATAGTTTATTTGCCCTCCACTTATTCCATACCTTTTTGAGCTTAGTTCTTCTGTTAACACAAATGAGGATATTTTGAAGAATGTTGGGAAACAATGCCCACTGACATCTGTTATATTTTTCCCTTCTATAGAAGTCAGTGGGTATTGATTGCCAACATGCTTTGAAATATTGAAAACAAATAAATATAAAAATAGAATAAATAGCACCTTTCTAAAGACTTACATTATATTGTATAACTGCAGATAAACATCTCTACTTTACGTCTCAACTTTTTTTGGGGGGGGATTTTGATCATAATGTAATAAAATGCATCTTTGTGCAGCTTCTTTAGAACAATAAGTATTGTAAATAATTGCAGAAAATCATTTAGAAATTATTGCACTATTTACAAATAAACTTAACTTGAATTAAAATATGTTTCGGTGTGTGTGTTGTTGATGAATTATTATTATCTATTGAAATTATTACAGTGTAAAAAGCGATTCGTTACTTTACTTTAAAAAGTGCGTAAACGCATTGTAACGCCAAACTGCTAGGTTTACTTAACTTAATTGTTTTATAATTATGCACATAGATCACTTTTTTACATTGTAAATCAACTAGTAAAGTCAACTAATTGCTTTAAATGCAGCATGTTTACTCATTTATTTTTTAAAGTAAAGTCAACTAATCACTTTTTACAGTGCAGTTTTTTAAATAGCTTGTAACAGATCAACATGTCGATTACTGTATGGTTAAAACTTGATGTTAATTTTTTTTGGTGATCAAACCTTATATCTTGGTAAGAGGGTCAAAATGACGGTTAAAAAAAATGAAGAGACCACTTGTAAAGTCTCAGTTTCTTTGGTTATATGATACAGATTTTACAGATTTATGTGTTTGATTAAAACATAATTGTTGTTTTATACTGTAAAGCACAGTACTGATGATGTTTCTGCTAAATTTAAAATGAAAAAAAAAATATATATATATATATATATATATATATATATATATATATATATATTACTCAGTAGTTAAACAAATAGCTACACTGTACCATGGTCAACTTAAAATAAAGTGTAACCAAAATCGTTATCCCTTTTATAAATAAATTAATTAATTAAAAGTGAAAATCATGAAAACCTTTTGTCATTTTGAACAATTGTAATTTTCCTAAAAGAAAGGTGCTCCATATGATAATATTTTAATCTGGAATTTGGAAGAAATCTAATCAGACATTTATGGAATAAAAAAACAATTTTACTCTTCTACATTTAACCCGTGCCTAATAAATCCAGAGAAAGTCTCTAATTTTGTTCCATAGCTGTATTTTAAATGTTTTCTTTACATTATTTTGGTAAACTAAAATAAAAATGTTTTTTGTATTTACAATTCATATGGACTGAATTTAAACAAACAAATTAAATTTAGTAATGTGCAACTTAATTTGTTTGTTTAAATTCAGCCCATATACATTGTTGCAATCACTTACCTTAAAAAAATTTTGTAAATCAAATGAACCATATTTTTTCAGTGTACAAGTCTTAAGGAACAAATTAAGAGTTCAGATAGATGTAAAACCCCCTAAATGCCATCTGAAATATTCTTCTGAAATGAGCATTTTTATCAGGCTCCTGTGTGTAGGTTCAGTAAATTCACTTTCATGGCAAAGAATAAGTTATTTTCATAGTCTTTATACTGAAATAACTCAACATAAACATAGTAGGCTGAAAATAATGCTCTTCTTCTATGGAAATTTCAGCCGGCACTTAGAGGTTTTTGTATCTGAACTCGTCATTAATGTTTAAAACTTATAATTGTTTAGTGTAATGTGTGCATGTCATGAGGAAGCATGTTTCTGTCAATGTTTATCTCAGGCAAACCCACCGGCTGAGGAAGAAATCTCTGGACTCTGCCCTGCTGTGTTGTGCAGTTGGACTCTCCAAGCTGCTGGCTTCCGGTAACAAAGGAACACCGTCTTCATCATTATCATTAACACTCAAGTGTTTCAGAGTCACCATTTTCCCAGTCACTTCCCAAATACTCCTGCTGAAACATGAATTCAACCAATAGCTTAATGTTTGCTTAATGAGTCAATCTTTCACAATAGCCTACGTTCACGGCACATTCAAGCCTTCATCTGTTAGATTTCTCATTTCTTACCTCTTCTTCAGGTGTTTTTATTTCTTCTCTTAGGTGTGGTGATGAAGCATGTCGGCGTTGTGCTGAATTTGAGCTCTCCTTCTGTCTTTCATCTGCTGTGCTGTTATGAGTGTTTTGTCCCTCCTCACAGTTAATCATTCACTCGTCTGAGAGGCTTCACGCTGTACACCACAGTGCTTTATCTAGTCTACTGTTTAAACAATCACACACTGCCATTTATGAATATGTTTGATGACGTAGCCAACATACGCATTGCAAAGACCTTTTATAAACAGTTGAAGTCAGTATTATGAGCCCTCCTGAATTATTAGCCCCCCTGCATATTTTTCCCCCAATTTCTGTTTAACGGAAAAAAACAAAAACATTTTTCTAAACATAATAGTTTTAATAACTAATTTCTAATAACTGATTACTTTTATATTTGCCATGATAAAAGCACATAATATTTTACTAGATATTTTTCAAGATACTAGTATTCAGCTTAAAGTGACATTTAAAGGCTTAACTAGGTTAATTAGGCAGGTTAGGGTAATTAGGCAAATCATTGTGTAAGTGGTTTGTTCTGTAGACAATGGAAGAAAAGGGGCAGTCGTGGCCTGGTGGTTAGAGTGTTGGACTCGTGATCCGAAGGTTGCTGGTTCGATACTCGGTACCAGCGGGAATTGGGGGTTGGGGGAGTGAATGACCAGCACTCTCCACCACCCTCAATACCACGACTGAGGTGAGTCCCTTGAGCAAGGCACCGTTCCCCCCAACTGCTCCCCGGGCGCCGCAGCATGGCTGCCCACTGCTACGGGTGTGTGTTCACGGTATGTGTGTGTTCACTAACTGTGTGTGTGCACTTGGATGGGTTAAATGCAGAGCACAAATTCCAAGTATGGGACACCATACTTGGCCACACTACACTTATTCTTCATTCTATTCTAAAACGGGGCTAATAATATTGACCTTAAAATGGTTTTAAAAACATTTTAAACTGCTTTTATTTTAGCCAAAATTAAACAAATAAGACTTTCTCCAGAAGAAAAAATATTATAGGAAATACTGTGAAAAATTCCTTGCTTTGTTAAACATCATTTGAAAAATATTTGAAAAAGAAAACAAAATTCACAGGAGGGCTAATAATATTGCTGAATGCAAAGAAATCATCTCAATAACTAAACAATATGCAAACCTTTTTTTGATTGTACATTGTTTTGTTTAATTAGGAAAATATGTAATATTTTATTTGTTTTGTACAATTGGATTTACTAAATTATTGACAAACACATTTACTATACATGACCTTTCACAAATATGGTAGAACATTAATTGTGTCAAATATTACTGCAAATTAAAGTAATTTTGATTAAAATGTATGCCCTGATTCATCAGAAATATTCTAATATTCTTTTGGGAATTTTTTGATGCTATGAAAAACATTTCATGTTAATAGAAATATTGCAGATGAGCAAATATTAAACTATTTTATCTTTATGAAAACCATGATACAGTTATAAATTCTTATTTTTATATTCTTATATATATATATATATACACTTTTACACTTTTTCTCTTCAAACAATGTTAAAGTCTGTATTATCACTTTTTGTCACTTCATTGATTTCTTGATTTCAGTTGGATTTTTAAATATATATATATATACATGTAAATTAAATTTGCATATAGGCTGAGTAGATCATATAGCATCATTTATTATTATTATTATTATTATTTGAATAGATATAATATTTATGTCACAATAGAAATAGGCCTTGTAATTATAGGCAGCAAATTATTATTATATTCGTTTAAATATAAATTCAGTTTTCTCTGCAGCAATGTTTTTTTTTTCTTTTATAATTTTACAATAAATGTAACTGTTTAAAAAGTACAATATGCCTGGACATTAAATGATGTTTAAAACAACTGAACTTCTAAATAGCAGAAGTGTTCTTTTTATTAAATTTTTATTTACCAATTGAGTCATTTTCCCTTAAACATTACAATACAAAATTGAGCTGAGTTTGCAAAAAAGCTAGGGGTGACTTTCAGCATTTAATAGCTGGTCATTTGAAGGACTTGAACAACATGGCTGTATATTGTTGTGACATCAAATCAAAGCAAACCATCATGAGTATTCGCGCTTGTAACATACACCACATGATTAGTTGCTGTTACTCAACACTTGTACCACGTTTAATGATGGTTTTATTGAAAATGTCAACTTGATCTCACCTTCACAACTATTTGCTTCTGTTTATTTGATCGCAAACTACATTTCACAAATATTCTGTGTTTTTATCTGTGTTCAACAAACAGGTTGTTCCTGAATGCCGTTCAGCGATTGGTCGCTGTGTGTTAACAGGCATTCTTTGAAACTAGAAGGCATTTATGAGATATCACTTGACACTAATGAAAGACTTATAAATAACATAATTGCCAAAACAGGGGGCTAAACAAGCCGTGATTCTTGTAAAAATGGTCTGAACACTGAACGATGAGCTCATGGACAGCAGCAGGCCGCGTTTTTGTGTTGGGTCCAGAAGCTTCTGTCCACAGCTGTCACACTGGGCCTGACGTGGCTTTACATTCCTGCTGTGAGCTATAAGACCCGTTCAGATCTCAGTACAGTAGATCTGCTCTGCTTTTAACAGCACCATTGGTTTTTGAGTCTATTTATCATTATCATTATTTTTTGTCGTAATGGATGAAAACATCCTGTGGGCGACGGCTGTGGTGGACAGAAGAGCCGCTCTTGATAAACGTGAGGAGGTATGGGATTTAAAGTAGATTTATTGATTATTTTGATTATTGTTTTCGTGTATTAGATGTTGGAAGTGCTTGTGTGGAAAAAGTTTGTATATTCACTTTTGTTGAAATTGCATAGAAGCGTCGAGCTCGGGCTCGGAAGTTAGGGATTTTGGTTGTGGATGCGACTTCTGTGGGAGCCGAAGGAGGGAATGAATCTGTCAATCAAAGTGTAGCAGATATTCAGGTGAGTGAAAAAATGTTTGAGATAAAAGTTTGAGATAATTTTGAGGAAACGCTTCTGTTGTCTGTCACTTTTTATTAACTAAAGCAGTCATTACACTATAGGGTCTAAAAGGAGTTTTATTTTCTTCAGATTTTAATCTTCTAAATAACCCTTTTCCACTATAAAGGAACTTTTGTAGAGTGAAAAGCTTTTTTAGTGTATTAGTAAGTATTAGTAAACTGTCTGTTCAATATCTGATACACTAAAAATGCTGGGTTCCACATAATCATGAAAGACAATTAACACTCAGAAAATGACATTTGTTGTTTGTTCAAACTACTTATTTAAAACGAGCTGAAGCAACACAATTCTTGAGTTTTTTTTGGGACAACTTAATTGTTCTATTTTCAATCCACTTAAATTTGTAAAAACTAATTCTTTACTTAATTCCTTCAGGTTGTCCCAACACAAATCGATTTTGTGGAACCCAGCATTTTTTTACAGTGAAGTTAACTTATTAGTTTTTAACAAATTTAAGTGGAATTAACATAAAACAATTTGTCCCAAAAAACCCTCAAGAATTGTATTGTTTCAGTTTATTGTATATAAGCAGTCTTTTTTAGCGTAAAACTTTTAATGTAAAACTTTATTTTGATAGTTGCAAAACAGACATCTTTAACTTTTAACATTGCAAGTAAGGTTTTGGGTTGTCAACTGTCACTAAAAGCATTTTGAGTGTTTTCTTTTTCATTAAAATATCCAAATAACACTACAACCGTTATATATTTTGTTGACATGTAACACAAATGTTTCAAAGAATGTTCAAATCCAGATAAATAAGCAATTTTTTACCAGTGACATGGACTGTGTTGCCATGGTAGTCACACGCTGTCAATTCCTAGTTTGGTTTTATAGAAGGGAAACAACACATTTAAGTGGATTAAACATAAAAAATTAAGTTGTCCCCAAAAAAATCTCAAAAAATTGTGTTGTTTCTGCTCATTTTAAATGTGTAGTTTGAACAAGCAGCAAACTATTTTTTGTGAGTGTATGCTGTGGGTTTTATTAGAATGCACAGAGCACATTGTAACCGAACCCTTTAATGTATTTAGTATAATGAAACAGTGCTGCTTCTTCTCCACGTGATCACAATATCTAAAGTGGAACATGCAAATAAAGGACAACCAAATGTAATTCTTGAAGCTTAACAGATCATTGTATCTTTGCATGGTTATAATTCTAGAGCTTCTGCCGAATGAAATGAAATGACAGTGGGAATCTACAGCTAGAGCTCTTGCTGCTTGTATGAGGAATATTGCATGCATTTTACTTAAAACTCACAGCTCAACATTGAGAACCAAGAGGTCAACCTCTTATGACTCTTATCAACCTAATTATGACTTTGTTCACCTACATCTTCTTTCTGGCATCAGGTCATGTGCAGGTTTATTGTGGGAAGCACGATGTATTGCCGTTAGAGTAAGCAGTGCTAACACAATCGACGTATTGCCATAGTAAACGCACAGTTTGATCTGATGTGGGAGACACTGGCAATCAAAGTTGATTTTTGGCACACAAAAGTGTTCTTGGAGCTTTATCTGATTACAGTTGAAGCTAGGGGTGCCGCTAGCCGGTATAGGCCCTATGACAGCATTTTCATTGGATGAAAGTGAAGGGGGGGCGAGGTGGTGGGGCGGGTGTCGCGGACGAAAGTGAAGAGCGGGGGGGGGGGGGGGGGGGGGCTAATAGTATCTCTGGGGGCCCCAAAAAGGCGTGGGCCCCTAGCGGCACCCCTGGTTGAACCACTAAAGTAACATGGGCAATATTTTTGGTTCTTTTTCTGAACTTTGACCATCTAAAGACTATTTTGGTATATGGAGGATGAGGGAGTTCTCAGATTTCATCTAATATATTCATTTTTGTTTGATGAATGACATGAGGATGAGTAATTAATAACAGAATTAAAATTTTGGGGTTAATAGTCATCTTTATCAATAGTCTTCTTATAGTCATCCTGTTACTCAATGAGTAGAGTGTAGGACTAACTATAACAAATTATTTGCTCTGATTCAAGGAAACGTGTACATTCAACAGAATATATTGCTTGAAGTGTATATTGCTTTGGATAAAAGCATCTGCCAAATGCACACATACTTTCATTCATTTTCCTTCGGCTTAGTCAGGGGTCGCCACAGCGGAATGAACCGCCAACTATTCCAGCATATGTTTTACACAGCGGATTCCATTCCAGCCTCAACCCAGTACTGGGAAACACCCATACACTCTCGCATTCACACATGCACTCATACACCACGGCCAATTTAGTTCATGGAGTGCATTTAGTGCATGTATTTGGACTGGGGGGGAAACCGGAGCACCCGGAGAAACCCATGCGTAAAGGAGAACATGCAAACTGCACACAGAAATGCCAACTGACCCAGCCTTCTTGCTGTGAGGCGACAGTGCTAACCACTAAGCCACCGTGCCACCCAAATGCATACACTAGATGTAAATTTAAAGTTGCAGTACGACACTTTCATTTATTGTTGGTTGGAGGAAATTATCTAGATTGCATAGTAACAAATGCAGTATGTAAGCATGATTTCTACTTAAATGATAAGCTGTGTATTATTGTAAGAATACTCCATGTATACTGCAAAGAGATGTTTTGATTGTTCATGCAGGCTGAAGAACGAGTGAGGAAGATCTCCTCTGATCTGAGGCATGAGATTGTTGATCTAGGAGGTGCAGAGAACATTATTGAGCTGCGCACCAAGAAGAAGAAGATCAAGAACAAGACAACAGTTTCCAAAGACATAACGAATGATCCTGTGGTGAGAACAAAACATCTGTAGTTCTCATTTTTATTACTGTTGCGACATTCAAAACTGGATATATTGTAAATATTACAGATTATTACTAAACTGAACTAGACTGAAGGCTTCTGCTTTTTTTAACCATCTAAATTAATCTCTGTGGTGTTTGTCAGGGACCTGTGGAGCCAGAGGAGTTTTTAAAAGCAGCGGCTCAGGGAAAGATGGAAGAAGTGGAAAAGTTTCTGGAGGATGGAGGAGATCCAAACACCTGTGATGAGGTGCAATATGTCGTAAATTATAGTACATGCTCTGTCCAGTAGTATTTCATTTACCTGTATTTATTTTAGTCGATGCAATAATTTAAAACTAAATGAAAATTGCTTTTAGTCAAATTGTTAGTTTTAGTTTTAACCATAGTAATGCTGACCTGGTGATGGATTTCTCACAGTTGTTTTTTTTGCTTTAGTTCAGGAAAACAGCACTGCATCGAGCTGCTTTAGAAAATCATACTAAAATAGTGGAAAAGTTACTGGACAAAGGAGCTGACATCAACTTTAAAGACAGGGTGAGATCATGATAAATGTTTATAAAGTGAATTAATTGCTGTAACTGTGATTTGCACTGCTTGTAATGTGCTTGTTTGCATTTTAGTATCATTGAGATTTTATAGTTTTGATTAATATTTTTAATTAGTTTTAATTGTTCTATTTACGGATTCTTCATTTTAAAGGGATAGTTCACTCAAAAATGAAAATGTACTCACTATTTACTCTCCCTCAAATGGTTCCACATCTTTATGAGTTGTTTTTTTACTGAACTTAAAAGAAAGACATTAAAGAAGATATGTTGAAGAAAGCTGGAAAAAGCTAACCACTGTTTTCCATAGTAGCAAAAACAAACACTGTAATATGGAAGTCAATGGTTACCGGTTTCCAGCTTTCTTTAGAACTTCTAAGTTCAACAGAAAAAAAGGTTTGTGACAAATGAAGGGTGAGAAAACTATCCTTTTACTATTTCAGTAAGTTAAGATTTTTTTATTTAGTTAGTGATTTTTGTAATTTTACAATTTTTTTGTATTATTTTATTTGATTGTTTCAGATATATTTTAGTTTAGGTTATTTCAGTATATTTATTAAACCATATGAAAATCTCGCCTTGATTAATTTATTTTAATTAACACATTTGAAAATGTTTAGGCAGTTCATTTCGCCGTGGCGACCCCTGATAAATGAGGGACTAAGCCGGAAAATGATTGAAATGAATGAATATGTTTATTTTAGGTTTGCACAATATATCGTTTCAGCATCAAAATGATAATGTGCGCATCCGCAATATAGTCACATCACAGGATCTGATTCTGCAATGTCGAGTCAGGGTTATAGTTGACCAGGAGCCACAGTTACAAAACATGCATGATTTGTGGAATCATTGCAAAGTTTAACCTCAAAGTTACTAAAAAGTTTATTATTGCATTTGTTTTTAAGACCTCTGACTGTGTGAGCATTTCAAGCCAGTTTAAAGTGTTCAGACACACACTCAAAAAAATAATGTTTGCTCTTTGTTCAAACTACTTATTTAAAATGAGCTGAAACAACACAATTCTTTTTTAACTTAATTGTTTTTTGTTCAATCCACTTATATGAGTAAAAACTAATATGCTAACTTAATTCCTTCATGTTGGGCGACGCGGTGGCGCAGTGGGTAGCACGTTCGCCTCACAGCAAGAAGGTCGCTGGTTCGAGCCTCGGCTGGGTCAGTTGGGATTTCTGTGTGGAGTTTGCATGTTCTCCCCGTGTTTGCGTGTGTTTCCTCCGGGTGCTCCGGTTTCCCCCACAAGTCCAAAGACATGCAGTATAGGTGAATTGGGTAAGCTTAAAATTGTCCGTAGTGTATGAGTGTGAATGAGTGTATATGAATGTTTCCCAGTGATGGGTTGCAGCTGGAAGGGCATCCGCTGCGTAAAACATATGCTGGATAAGTTGGCGGTTCATCCCGCTGTGGCGACCCCAGATTAATAAAGGGACTAAGCCGAAAAGAAAATGAATGAATGAATGAATTCCTTCATGTTGCCTCAACACAAATCAATTGTGTGGAACCCAGCATTTTGTACAGTGCAAGAAATTATAATGTGTATAAGAAAGATCCATTGTATTTATGTATATACACGATGAAGGCTATACAGTGCTATTTTACATTTGATTATTCAGTTTTTGCCTAAAGATGTCTAGACTCCCAGAAGACCATACAATACTGTTTGTTTCATTTTTATCTTTGTATTTATGAATGCTTGTGGTTGTTTTATTATATTTTATGCAGATGCACTTCCCTGCAATATCATCCCAATCAAACTAAAATGATGAATTCTTTCCAAATAGAGCCATTCATTTCATCTGGTGAAAGTATGCTCAATATCGCAATATGTATAGCAGAAAAATAAAACATTGCAATGTCGTTTTTTTCAAATATCGTGTAGCCCTTGTTTATTTATCTATATTGTTTTGTCATTGGTTTAGCTGGACTGCAGGGCTGTGCATTGGGCTTGCAGAGGTGGAAGTCTCTCAGCGTTAACAGTTCTTCAGGACAGAGGAGCAGACATCAACGTCAGAGACAAAGTAATGATGCTTTTATTGTAAATGCGCCATAATATGTAAGAATAAGCATGTTTAGTAACTGATAATATCCCTTTTCCTCTGCCATTCAGCTGCTCAGCTCACCTTTACATGTGGCCACAAGAACGGGTCACAGCGATGTGGTGCAACACCTTTTAGACAGCGGAATCAATATTAATGCCAAAGATTGGGTAACTGATGTATAATTCAAGAGCAAAACAAACATGCAGATTATAATTCAGTTTAATCACTTGAAAAAAAACAATTGTCTTTTAAAGGAAGGAGACACGGCTCTGCATGACGCTGTCAGGTTAAATCGATATAAAATTGTCAAACAGCTGATCCTGGCCGGAGCCGATATGCAGATCAAGAATGCTGTAAGTACTGCAGAACATATTGGTTGAGATGCAAGGAATGATAAATATTACATAATTGTCTTGCAGATTATGAGATGTAACAATGTTAGTTATCACATCATATCCAGTCTTATATTCATTGACGTAAATTTAATTTAACCAGAGAGGGGGGGGGGGATTTTTAAAACTCAGACAACTTTTAAAAGCCATTTTCTAAATTTTTTCAAATACTTCATGTTTTATCCCAACAAACCATACATCAATTAAAAGCTTATTTATTTATAGCTTATATTAACTAACTTTCTGATGATGTATACAGGGTTCCCACGGCTCTGGAATATCATGGAATATTAAAAGTCATTGTAAGTCAGGGAATTATTGAATAATACGGATTTTAGTTTGTTACTGTTTTCTTTTTCTGGAAATCACTTAAAGGGATACATTCATTCATTCATTTTCTTTTCTACTTAGTTCCTTTATTAATCAGAGGTCGCCACAGCGGAATGAACCGCCAACTTATCCAGCATATGTTTTATGCAGCGGATGCCTTCCAGCCGCAACCCAGCATTTGGGAAACACCCATACACTCTTGCATTCACACACATACACTACTGCCAATTTAGCTTATTCAATTCACCTATAGTGCAGTTCACCTATAGCACATGGAAACCGGAGCACCCAGAGGACACCCACGCCAACACAGGGAAAACTTAAAGGGATAGTTTGCACAAAAATGAAAATTCCCTGTTAATACACTCACCTACAGGTCATCCAAGATGTAGGTGACTTTTTTTCCTTCTGTTTCCTTCAAAACATTAAAGAAAGATGTTGAGCTGAATCCGTGGTCCTTGGTGATTTATATAATGGCAGTCAATGGTGACAGTTTTTTGAGATTAAAATTAAACAAATACAAACTGGTCCAAATCAGTAGCGTGATATACACTGAGGTCTTGTAAAGGTCTTGTAAAGCGGAATGATTGGTCCGTGTAAGAAATTAGCAAATGTAGTCCGATTAGTCCTGTCGCTTTAATGATGAATTTGGTATTTTTTAGCTATCCCTTTAAGTCAACTGCAGTCACCAAGCTATACCTGCTAACTTGAGCAAACATGGCAGGAAATTTTAAGAGCTTAGTCTACAATAGGACCACTTCAAATGCTAGTTTAATTTTCTAAATCTGAGATAAATGATCTATTGTTGCTCTCATAATAGCCATGAAAAATGATAGTCAGGCTCAAACTATTTTAATATTATGCAAAACACAACAGTGCCCTTTTTTTTCTTTCATTATAGGTCATGGAAATTCAGTTTGTCTGGAAATTTGACATTTGGATATGAGCGGGAACCCTGTGTATAAATCTCAATTTCAAAAATGAGACACTTAAGATTGCTCGTTGTAATCCACATACTGTATAAACTCTTCATGCATGTGTTTCAGGAGGGCATTACAGCCACTGAACAAGTGAAGCAGTGGCAGTTTGACACTAAAGAGACACTGGAGAAGCTGGAGCAGATGAAGGAGGTCGGTCTGGCCTGACAAACAGATGGAGATGCACTGGATTCATCAGAGTTTCAGTGAGCAGGTGCACAGATGGAGAACCACACCATCTCTGTCTGAGTAACTGTTTACTTTCTGGCTTCATTAGTGCTGAACAGGGCTCATCAGTATAGAAAAAGAACCAGGTTGCAGATGATTGTTATATACAGTTGAAGTCAAAATGAATAGACCCTCTGTGAAATTCTGAAAACATATTTTTTTCCACAAATTTCTAATGACGTTTTTCTGTAACACTTTAGAATAATGGTCCATTACTTGATGCTAGTTCATGTATTTACTAACATTTACTGAGTTTGAATAATCTTGTAATGCATTTATTAATCATTAAAATCTAAATTTGTGCTCGTTAATATTACTTAATGCACAGTGAGTTAACATGAACTAACATTATTTAACTTAAATAACATTTACTAATATTAGCAAAGATAAATAAATACCATAATAATAATGATAATAATTTTGCCTTCAACTGCATGCAAATGTAGATAGAGATATGATTTATTTTAGTTTAGATGATCAGATTATATAGAGTATTATTAATATATTTAAACAGGTGAATATTTTGATGGGCTTATTATTATTGTATATTAATGTTGCTTGTATAATTATACATTACTCAGGTGAACATGTAACCTAAGAAGTGGTTATGAAATGGTTGATGCATTACATCCTAAAAGTTTCATGTCAAGATTCTTGGCACTAAGAAAATATTGACTCTTGAAAATAAAGGTATTACCATATATTAGCATTTTTATGTACTTTCTAGTAGGTTACGGTCTTATATTTTCAAAACTATCTCTACAATAATACAAAAAATGGTTTGCAGTTTATTTTAAGGTACAATTCTCAGTAAAAAAAAAAACATTAACTATGACTTTTGCCTTAATAAACTCCTAATATTCTGTCCTTTAATAGTTATTAAGGTGCAGTAGTAGCTAGCTTTAGATATGGGATGTAGAATAAGATCATGCAGAATACACACTTTATAAACACTAATAAACACCCAATATCTTAATAACAGGAGCCACTAGTTAACAGTGAGAATTGGTACTTAAACGAAATGTTAAAATGTTAGCAAAAATGGTTCTTTTAAGAAATGGTGGGTAGCACTGTTGCCTCACAGCAAGAAGGTCGCTGGTTCGAGTCCCAGCTGGGCCAGTTGTCATTTCTGTGTGGAGTTTGCATGTTCTCCCTGTGTTGGTGTGGGTTTCCTCCGGGTGCTCCGGTTTCCCCCACAGTCCAAAGACATGCGCTATAGGTGAATTGTATGAACTAAATTGGCCATAGTGTGAGTGTGTGTGTGTGTGTGAGAGAATGAGAGTGTATGGGTGTTTCCCAGTACTGGGTTGCAGCTAATAGTTGGCGGTTCATTCCGCTGTGGCGACCTCTGAAATAGAGACTAAGCCGAAGGAAAATAAATGAATGAAAGAAATGTTTACTAATAGGAACCCAAAGAATCTTTTCTGTACAAGGCTTTATTCGTAAGAACTGCTAAATATATGTTTCTCGCTTCGTTTGTTTGTAAAACGAGAAAAGCATATATGCAGTGCATGTTTTTCATAACATAATTTTCATATGAAACATGTTTAATGTCATAGTTTTGTCAGTGGTTTGCTGTGCCAGTACAGACTCACTGCTGCGCATAGTTTCCTGATGCATCAGATGAAAACTGATATGCACATGTGTGAGACATACATCATCTGTGCTTATTATATAATGACTACACAACGAAAAAAGGCCGAAAGCAAACATTAGCCTCAATATATGATTGTGAATGAACAATCCAACTCTTTTATCTTTGCAGTGTGTGTTTTTCTCCTGAATTAGATGTAATTCTGATCTTTTGGCCTGGTGTCATGAAGGGTTGCACTGATAGAAACATCAGTTGTTCTATAATTAGAAAGCTTTAGTCACACACTGCAGTGGTTTCATTTAGCAGCTGGAGAACTGGACAAGTGCCCTGTCAATACTCGTGATAACAGGATACACATGTTGAAATATAAATGGTTATATTAAATGGGTGGTCCAGAGTGTATTTTTAAGGCTTGGTTGTGTTTATAAGATGCAAAGCAATGTGTGCTCATGCTTCATTTGTAAAAAAATCACGTTATGTTTTCATATATCTTACTTTAATTATATACAGCTACTCAGCTAACATGAAAACGACTAATTTTTCCTAGTTTCTCTGAAGGCCCGCCCTAAAGAGACTCTGATTGGTCATCTAACATCATGTGCTGTGATTCGCGGATCGGCTCCACATCACCAGGAAGCACCACACCTCTACTAGCATGCGCTTTGCCGTTTTGTAAATACACTGTCAGTCAGTGTAGCTGTATCAGATTGAGCCTGAATCAGACAGAAAATGAAGAGGACACATCTGAACATCATGCCTGCTCTCGGAAACAGTTTTTTATGAAAAGTGTTTTTCATATATATTAGGAATAAGCATGTGTAAGTAATATTAAACATTCACATATCTTTTGCGAGTTTGTTATTTGGATGTAGAACGTACGGAAAGCGGCTGCATAGAGAGACACTGCAGTGCTGGTAAAGATTGTGGGTGTTTACAGAGGTTTGACGGATAAATATGAATTTGTAGCTAAATTGTTAACGGTGCCAAATTTCCCGTTGTTTACATCCTTGTTTACATCCTTGCTACAGCATACCGTTAATGTTAGATACTATGCATGTAATAGATCAATTTTAACAAATAAAAATACTAACAGGTTGTGGCTCACAATCCACAGCTTCGTCTATTATGGTTGGAACTGCTCCTTCTTTGAGGAGTTTCAGCCGAATCCAGCACTGAACTGGAAGAGATTCTGGTAGTTCTCCTTTGTCTAATGCTAGAGCTGTATCTTTTTTAAAAGTCTCTTGAATATAATTAAAATTAAATTGTAAGCACTTCTCTCTTTGTGTCATGTTCTTTGGAAGCCCAAATACAGACACAGAACAAACTCTGTGAAAATAGCAGTGTTTGGACGGCATTTTAGCTTTCTCTGCTATTGACCTTATTCTTCAATGCGGAAGTGCGCTCGTTTTTGCGATTGTTTTAGAACCGATTCAGTCGCCTATGGGAGAAATGACTAGGAATAATAAACGGCAGAAAACGGTCAAACAAGTTGCTCTACAAACAAGTGTTTGCATGACTATACAGACAAAGCAGAATAATATAATAAGAAAATACCAGTTTGCAACATTAAGCAGCAGAACGAGCCGTTTTTAACGTCTAAAAATGAATGGAAGTGAATGAGACCGGAAGTCTCGAGCCAAAAAAATGGCTGGCATGGCTGTGCCCGCTCGTACGTGAAGAATAAGGTGAATAACATTACAGCTCATCTGGCCATGCCCCTTCACTGCACGGGGTGAATGCGCATAACCTGAAGGGTTTATGATCTCATTAACCCGGATGTATTTTTTTGTAGTCCCCAAACTTCGTTCGCTGTAGGCTTTGCTAAGCTAACTCTGTAAAAGTCAATGTCTCCCTTTGCATTGAACTTACAGCGTCTTGCGTTCAGAGATGTTGTTTATGTTCACACAGCTACATTAGACATGAACTAAAGTTTAAAATCTTCTTCTCATACTACTGTTTAAAATGAAAAAGAAAGCAATGAATGTTTTTAGCAATCAATTAAACCTTCTACACTGTAAAAAAAAAAAACATCTTAAAAATTTTTTTTTAGTTGACTAAGTGCAACTCAACTCAAAAAAGCCATGCAGCAAGTTACATTACAATTTTAAGAGTGTATTAGATTTACTCACTGAAGCCAAGCAGGGCTGAGCCTGGTCAGTACCTGGATGGGAGACCACATGGGAAAACTAGGTTGCTGTTGAAAGTGGTGTTAGTGAGGCCAGCAGGGGACACTCAACCTGATCTGTGTAAATCCTAATGCCCCAGTATAGTGAAGGGGACACTATATTGTCAGTGAGCCCCGTCTTATGGATGAGACGTTAAACCGAGGTCCTGACTCTCTGTGGTCTTTAAAAATTCCATGGCACTTAAAAGAGTAGGGGTGTAACCCCGGTGTCCTGGACAAATTCCCTCCATCGGCCCTTACCCATCATGGCCTCCCAATCATCCCCATCCACCAAATTGGCTGTATCACTGTCTCTCCACTCCACCAATAGCTGGTGTGTGGTGAGCCGTGGTGTAAAGTAAATAATTACAAATATTAAAATTACTGTAATTGAGTAGTTTTTCTCAGGAATTGTAATTTACTAAGTAGTTTTAAAAATGTGTACTTTTACTCTCCCTTGAGTACATTTTTAGTGCTGTATCTGTACTTTTACTCCACTACTTTCCTTCAACCTGCAGTCAACTGCAGTCACTACTTTATTTAAAGTCTTGTGATTTTCTGTCCAATCAAATCGCACATAGAAGGTAAATTGCATCATAATGAATTACCTCAAGACATGTGCGCTTTATAATTGCAGCAAACTGTTTGGAAGCATTAAAAATGTCCAAGAAGATGTCCAAAATCTTTACACGCAATGACCCAGAGACTGTTTAGATGCATGTCACTGATGAGAAGATGACGGATGTTTACTGTATGATGACCAAAATGGCCTTAAACGACCAGCAGGCACAAGACGTCAACATGACGTCAGATTGACATTGTACCCTAATGTCATGGACGTTGCATTTTATTTGGAAATGAAAATCGGGTTGATAACTCAAAGTCAGACCAACGTCAATATCCAACCTAAAACCAACCAAATATCAATGTCTAATGATGTTACAGCTTGATGTTGTGTGGACGTTACCACTATGACGTCTATCAGACGTTGGATTTTGGTTGCCATACCTGATGAATAAATGTCAGTATTTGATGTTAATATGACGTTGGTTTAAGATGTTGGCTCGACGTTGGATTTTGGTCACTTTCTAACAACCTAAAATCAACCAAATATCAACGTCATTATTGGACATCAAAATAACGTTGTCCTTAGACGCTGGCTAGATGTTGAATTTTGGTCACCTGACATCACAACCTAAATCTAACCTAATATTAACGTCTTATGACGTTGTGTGCCTGGTGGGCAATAACTAAATGCACTACAGAATGTTTTGTTTACACACACATGCACAAATTACATGTAAACGCATTAGCTTTTTACAGCGTAATACTCACTACTCTTGAGTACTTTTGAAATGTCTACTTTTTACTCATACTTTGAGTAATATTTACAAATTACAACATATTCTTTTACTCTACTTGCACTACATTTTTAGGCAAGTAATGGTACTTTTACTTGAGTATGATTTTTCAGTACTCTTTCCACCACTGGTGGTGACTGCACTGGTGCCATTGTCCTGTGGCTGCCGTGCATCATCCAAGTGGATGCTGCACACTGCTGGTGGTGTGGAGAGACCCCCCATAATTGTGAAGCGCTCTGGGTGTATGGCCATACACCATAAATGCACTATATAAATACACATTACACACTATAACACAGGGTGTCCGCGGGGTCTTAAAAAGTATTAAAAGTTGATAAATCAATTATGAGAAAATTAAGGCCCTAAAAGGTATTAAAAAGTCTTAAATCGCGTTTTTACGTTTACGTTTTTTTTGTTCAAGCGTTGTCCAAAGTGTTTGACTCCAAAAGAGCATAAATATATTTATTTTCCTCCTAATATTAACAACGACGTGCTCGATCCACGCAATCGTCCGACCAAGCTCCTCCATCTGGGTGATGTCACATAATTTGCAACAAACGCAGGAAGGTGATGTGACGCTCTCCACATGTAGCAAAACCATACAGCGAAACAGATGGCAAAATGGGAAAATATAAGTTTGCGTACTCCTGGTTGGAGAAAGACGAGTTTAAACAATGGCTGAAGCCTGTCGCTGAAAACAACCGTGAGGCCTACTGTACGTATTGTAAAAAGAAAATTAGTGTATCGTCGTTGGGCATAAACGCTGTAAAGTCCCACATGCAGGGTGCTAGCCACAAGGCTGCTGTTGGCCGCCGAGAACAGCTGCAGCCGTCCATCGCTAGTTATTATGCACAACTAGCCACACCACTACCCAACACGACAGCTGAACTTGTCAAAAACTACGACAGCAACTAACTGTTTATTAACAACTGTTTATTAAGTTAAAGGTTTGATACTGATTAGAACTTGAAGTGGCGATGAGGTCTTAAAATATTCTGAGAAGGTCTTTAAAAAGTCTTAAAAAGGAACATTTTTACTTTTTAAATACCTTTTTAACACCAAGAACAAAAAAACAAAATTGTAATGTGTGATGTAATGACAATATGAAAGGAACACAATACATCAGTATGTTCTATAATTGTAAGTTTATAGGGAACAAACTTCGTATTGATCGCTATATTTTTTATAATACAAAAAAAAAGAAAAAAGTAACAACCCAAAACCTCTGAACAGTGTCTCATTTGAGTTTTGCATATTTGAACCGTATAAAGGACAACTAAAATGAATGAAAAAAAAAAAGCAGATAAATTGGTGTGTTTTCCAACTTTTATTTCACTTTATCAGTCTTTCGATTCTCTGCTCAAATAAATAACAGTGCAAAATGCTATTTGGTGTCAGTAAGTTTTAGATGATCGTGACTAAGGCTTTTGTCTGACACTGCGGATGATGTGAACAGTGAACCATTAGCAGTCAGTCCGAAAAATATAAACGTAAACATAAACCAGTCATTAAACATCTGAAGTGACTTAATACAATTTAAATAATCTCAAAATCGTTTTCTGTACAATACACCCAAATGCAATATTCCACAATACCCATATAATGTGTTAACAATTCACACATACACACATTTCATATGAACAAATAAATCTAAAATTAAGACAAGTTGCTGAAAAGGTCCAGCAATATTGACTTTAAATGCAATAACTAAGGCAAATGTGCAATAAAGAAAACATTGATTTGAAACACAACGACAGGTGATACAATCGCATACTCACAAAGGCAAATTCAGTTCATTTACCTAAGATCTTCATCATCTGACCACGTTTCGGTAACTGCAATACCTGCAATGTCAACACAGGCTCATTGGGGATATGTGCCCAGGGCTACATTTTTGGGAACTGTTAAATATTTTGTTGGCGGGTGTTGTCGGAGGTTGGCTTTGGGTGAGCGTGGCATAATTTCAGCTGGCGGAGCGCACAACTTCTTTTGCATCCGAAGATGCTGGACTTGGAGTCGAGTTTGGCCGAGCTGGGGATTTTACACCTGCAACACCAAATCCAAAACAACCGCCTGATGTGAAGTCCTTTAGGTTTCCTTTGAAGCTTTGAGGGAAAACAATGCATACAGGTTGTCCAACGCTTTTTAAGTAAATATTTTTTTCTTTTAATTGTATAAATGGTTTTGCGTGAAGTACGCAGTTAGCTTGGATATATAAAATGTAGCGTAAGTTGGTCATTTAAACAACTGTATTAAAAGCAACCCCACTCGCATGACTTCTTCTTTACTACTGTTTCATCATGACAGTTAAGCCGCAGTCACACTGCACTTTTCTCCCCATAGACTTCCATTCATATGCATGCGACTGCGGCAGACCGGAAACGCAAGCTTGTGCGACAAGTTTTGCAATTCGCTGCATTCGAAAGTACAAGCTTGGTGAACTCTAACCTGTGAAATCGCATCACGTGATTGCGTGAGACCAATAGAAGATCAAAACATGACCTCTCTGTACAGAAATGTAAAATATGGAGCAATCGCTTGCTTTTATCAACGTCTAATCATTTTGTTTTATCCCGGCCCTTTTTGTAGCGCCGTACGACAGAATTTCGCAAGCACAAACTCTAGTGTGACCGCGGCTTTACTCTGAGTCGCCCGTGTTGTTACAAATAAAAATATAACAATGAGCATGTCAAGTATAAAAGCCTTCACATTTCTCGGCTGTGCACGCGCAGTTTTATACGAAAATATAAAACAGCCTTTACCGCTTACATCTATATGGACGGCTTTTCTGCCGTGAGCAGTTTCCTCTGTAGCTCACCTCATATGGAGTAGGACTTAAGACGTGGAGTAGGCCAGTGTTAGAGTGTGGCAAAGGATGGTCCCAGAAACCAGGTAAAACAACCCCATCTGCCTCAATAAAAAATAAACAGTGCAAAAGTGTGGTAAAAGCGTGTGGCCGCAAAAGCTTTTCTCTTGTATTTTCCTTTTAAAAACACTATCGTTTGGGTTAAGGGAAGGGGGTGGGTGGGTCAGTCGATAGCAAGCTGATATATGAAATCACAACAAGTCAACAGGTTCTCTCATGGACGCGCATAAGAAAGACGTTGATATTCGCAGAAATATACACAGCACCGCCTGGTGAATGTACGGGAAGGTAACATATGAGAAAACGTTCCCCAGTAAAGTATTTGAGATTGTCAAAAAAGTGTACAGCGTCCTCCAGTGCAGTGTTTTCCAACCCTGTTCCTGAAGGCACACCAACAGTACACATTTTCAACCTGTCCCTAATCAAACACATCTGAATCAACTCATCAGAACATTAGTAGAGACTCTAAAACCTGAAGTTAATGGGTCAGATAAGGGCGACATCTAAAATATGTACTGTTGGTGTGCTATTAGGAACAGGGTTGGGGAAACACTGCTCTAGTGGATTTGTGAAAACAAAAACTGCTAACAGACATAGCCCTGGGCACATACCTTGAGGTTCCCAAAAATGTAGCCTTGTGCACGTATCTTCAATGAGCCTGGGTTATCCAATGTTGACTTTATTTTCTTTTTTTTTTTACCCATGCCTCCATAACAAACATACATAACTTTGTGATGTTTTTTTAAGCCACAGAGGAAACCAAGGCAGAGCGACAGCACGAGTGAAGTGGAGACGTGAGGAATGGAAACGCGTTCATCCGTCCCTGAGGGTCTGATGGGCCTGGTGTATTATCTGGTGAAGGCAGAAATCACCCCTGAATCAGCTTTGCTCTCTTTCCTCGTGACGGTGCAGTCCGTAATGTCTGAAAGGCGCAGTTTCGTCGGGGTGCTCTCACTGAGGTCAGTTTGTCATACTGAGAGGCCGCGGGCGGTGGACGCTGAGTTTTTGGCTCTCTGCACCACAGCTTGACACTTTTCCCGTTTCAGGAGCTTGTTGTTCTCAAACACTCCCTCATTTCGCGGAGCACCGTGGGAACCGTCGGGGAATGTCAAGAGCCCTGTGTGAAGTAAGGAAGACTATATTTATTCATACTGTCAATCTCCACACATCTATAATCTAGCATGTTACTAGACATATGCCGATATTCCATAATTCAATGTCATGATAATGAACATGCACAGCATTGATATCGTGGGCACTTCATAATAATGTGAATAATTATTTATAATTTCAACTTTTTAGAGTGTCTTTTAAAAATATTCAGATAATTGTGCATCACAGCACCAAATGCTTGAAGAATTAGACGATTTATTTTCAAATATGAACATTTTCACATGCTATTCTGGCCTACGACATTGAACATTCTGTGACTATTCATAGGCCTTTTGTTCATTAACTCTGTAATGTTGCATTTAACATCAGTTAATTTAACTAAAGTGAATGTAATGACAACTACAAAAGCATTTATTAATCTGAGGTGATATAAATTTTTTTAGTTAATGCCTAATAACTAAGAATAATTATAAAGGTTAAAGAAGCACTTTTTTTGAAAATAGGCTAATTTTACAAATTAGAATTTAAATTGAACTCATAAAGTTAAACTGAGTTTCAACATTTTTTTTTTATCCATTCAGCCAATCTCTGTGAAATGAGTATTGCCAAGTATGGGTACCCATACTCGAAATTGGTCCTCTGCCTTTGACCAATGCAAGTACACACACGAGTGAGAAGTGAGAGCACACACACACACACCTAGAGCAGCAATTACGGGTTAAAATAGGTAATTAAATTAAGTTAGGCGGCGAGTCTAATGTGGAGAGAGAGTCCTGCTGGGACCGGGAATCGAACCTGCAACCTTTCAATTACAAGTCCAACTCACTAACCATTAGGCCAACTTTTGTTAGGCCAACATTCTGTACTATGGTTGACAGTTTTGATTTGGTTATGAATATAAAATGTGCATATGTTGTGAAAATTAAGCCCCTGACCACTTCATAAAATGCAATATGCAAATAAACAGTTTTACAATTTGTGTCATTTAAAAACTACTGTAATTATTATTGATAGTTTGAGATTTAAATTTTCCATTTTTATTTCAATTTCAGTTCAATTTCAATTGATTTTCAAATGGCAGAAATAGTGTGTTTTATGGTTTATGTTTCAGGTAACTATAACTCTTGTTCTGAAAAATGTAGAACATATCTAAACAATTGCATTAAATATTTTGGAATAAATCGGCTAAAACGTTTCATGCTATATTTTATTTTTAAAACACTGTTTATTCAAAATTTCAGTCCGACTGATTGAGGTGTTAAATTAACTGATTTTAAACTATAAGATAGATTATAAAGACTATTTTGGATGCATGCAAATGTGCAGTAACTATCATCTGAATGAATTAATTTACCATGTCCCTCTACACGGCCACTTTTGAATTCCCCTTCAAATTTCATCCCGTCAAATCGGCTGAAGATACCGACTCCTTGAAATTTTCCTTGAACGAATTCACCCTCGTACCTGTTGATCACAAATGGGGATGTTTTTTACCTAACTTGTCTCACAGCATCACTGGCAAAATGTTCATCTCAGGTTATGCAGGAAAGTATTTTCACTCACCTGGATCCATCGGGAAAGACTAACACCCCTGATCCGTGGAACAAGCCGTTCTCAAAGTGACCTTTATAACAGGTGCCATCAGCAAACTTCAGCTCACCTTTACCGTGCCTCCGACCTGCACAGCAAGACTCATCATTGAACACTGAGCTTTGATCATGCAATACACTAATTATACAGATGCTGCCTTTTTGTGTTAACAGCTCTGATCATTAGATCTATAGTTAGAATTGTCAACCCTACTTGAGATTACATTTGCATCTAATGCATAAGCAGTTTGAATCATTAACCATCTCAAGACCACAATTTCCACAACAATGAGAGAAGAAATTAACATATTTTTAAGCATGTTAATATATGTTGGGCAACTGGGGCCAGCTGCCACATCTTCTTCTCATGTGAGGTACATTTTTTACTTTAAAAAAAAAAGAACAATTTTTACTTATTTATGATTTGTACATAAATAAGTAAACAAACATAATTGTAGTTTTATTCTGTAAATGACTAATTTCATACTTACTTTACATTTCTCCAGCATTTTTGTTGTTATTGTTATTTTTGAACAAAATAATGACATTTTACCATGACTTACAAAAATACTGAAACTGCATTTTAGAGTAACAATAATTTACAAAAAAGTATTTCCCTGCATATTTAAAACACAAATCGATTGATGACATATTGAAAGACTCAGCAAAACCCTAATTAATAGGAAATGTTTAATCTTTGTCACTATCCTTTAAATTATTAGGTTTTAAATCAATAAAATATTGTACAATTTATATTATATTTATTATTATATTTTATTATATATTATATTTTATATTAACTTATTATATGTGCAAGTTAAAATAAGTATAATAATTTGTTTCTTTTTTACATAAATGCATCTGTTATACTGAATGATCATGAAACATTTTCACCCATATTTCAAAAATATATATTTTTATATTTACAAGATCTATTTAAAACATTAAAGTAGGCGCTTTGCTTGCATTTAATATGCTTTCTCTGTATATAAATTAACTTTTGTAATTTTAATAACACCAAAATGAGACTTTGAATATATAGTTTGCTGTTATATATATATATATATATATATATATATATATATATGACAGTAATGTAAAATAATTCATAACCTTTATGTGCATATGTGAAACTACAACGTTTAAAACGTGACAACCTGCTCCCTTTAAAAAAAAAAAAAGATCATTCAAAAGCAAGCAATGCAAAGTCATTCAGAAATGTCTTGCCTTCCTTCCATTCTCCGGTATATTCTTCTCCACTGGAATAAGTGAAGGAACCCCTGGTTAATGTCATACCTCCACCAAGCTGCACACAAACATATGAATATTAATAACGTTTGGTGGCAGAATTATCCTAATGCAATAATCAGATCATGAACAGAACACTACCTAAGCCCACACAGTCAGTCCTATTGTGTAAAGCTCAGTCTGACAGAGCGAGCCCTGTGGTAGTTAATTTTAGCCGATACTGTATCATTTATAAGGTGACGGTTCATTTACACTGAACACGTTTAAACATTGACGGACTGAAAGAAAGCAGCGGCTACGGTGACGTCATCCCACCTCTCATTCACAGCCTGTCAAAAACCGTTTCGCGTTATTTCACGCCAGCAAATGGTCATTTCATTTACCTGTGATGTTTATATGCGGTCTGAAGAGCATGAAAACCCTTCGCTTTGTCCAGCGGATCCGCAGATACAGAGAAAATTGGGTTCTGTCTCGCCGGTGTTTCAGCTCCTCTCGCTGAATCTCTCTGTCCTTGAAGATCTCGCGATGTTTTGGGTTGTGCTTCTCTCCGCGAGCGCTGATTGGCTGATCAATGTCTACAAAACATAGATATATACACTAGATATCGCATACGGACCCTCAGCATGCGTCAACAGCGCCGCCACGTTTGTACAGTGCTCCCAGGACAAACATCATTCAACCGCACTAGTCAAGACAGTGTGCCAATGTGAAGATGCTGGAATTTAGCGCTGCTTACGGGTGTAGTAACGAGCAAACAAAGAAAACAAAGCACAAAGGCAGAACATTTCATAGGTAAGATTTCGTTTTTTACATGTTACAAACTTTTGTGCTCAACAAGTAACTTTATTGATGATAATACAGTCTCTTACTGCACTGATCATAAGGCAAAGTAGCATCAACTTGCACTGAATTCTAGGCTTATGCTAGTTTTATTGAATAAAATCAGCAAACAATGTAAATGAAATATGACAAGACGCTGCGCTGCTAGAAACTTGTATTGTTGTCGGCTAAGTGAACGAGTCGTTCATAACGGGGATTCATTCACAAACGAATCACTCCCTCCGTTAGAATGAGAAGTGAAAGCAGGAGAGGGGCTGTGTTTCAGGACACGGATTAGATCAAATTTAACACGGAGGGAGGATAATACATTTCCATGCACACAAACACACACACTTTATCGGCAATGCCCGTGCGGTCACTTATCCATCGACGTAGAAAAGTGATGTAAAATTATAATTTTCGTAATTACATTTATTTTATTTTTTTTACATTTTTTTGCGTACTTACCACGGGGGAAAATTCCCGATCATAGATATATGTATATATGTGTATATCTCTGGCTCTGGATGGCCACAGTCCTCCACTGCACCTTGGTCCCGCATTCATTTCAAAGGAGAGCGCTACCCTGTACTAAAATGGCGGCTCTATTGACGCATTCCTTCCAATAGACAACAATAGGCCAGGCGACATCTAGTATATCTATGTCTACAAAAGAGCCACACTGGGAAGGGTAATGTGATACGGACTCGTCTCGGAAGTGCTGTTTATAAAGGTAAGTAACGCTTTCACTAGTGCCCATATGAACAAACCCATTTATTCAAGGCAGTACAGTTATACCACATAGCAACGGCTTAGCAACAAACACACAATTGCTGAAACAGTGACAGGAGTTGATTAGCATTAATTTGTTATATAATATGTCCGTGCTTAGTATGTAACGTTACTGCTAACAACACGATAAAATATTTTATTATAACAGTTTGAGAAAGGATGTTCCTTAGGAAATGTTTCTGTAGCTAAGCCAAAATTATGCATGGCTTTGATACAATAGCTTGTTTAACCATGGTATATGTAGTAAAACTGCGGTATATTAATGGTAATAAATCTGCCAAAACAACATGGTTACTACACTTTAACTATAATAAAGCCATGCTTATTTCTTTTCTAAAATGGGCATTGAACTATCCCCAAATTAAATTGAAATGTCTTATTTTAAAGTTTGTGTTGTGTAAGTTTAGTTTGAGTTTACACAGTTTTGTACATTTTGTTTTGGTAAGCAATTGGTTAGCAATTTGAGTGAGAAATTGCCACAGAAGTCCCATTTCGTTGATCATTAACACTGCCAACAGATTAATTACGACTACAAAATGTACTCTGCCTTTCAGCATTTTAATTAAAGCATAATTTGGGCCATTTTATTTATATTTTATCAAAGAGGAATATAATAGATGTCGTCTGAGCAACTTCATCCGCACTGTTAACTGTTTCTTGATACGTTTCACAAATTAGAAAAATAAATAAATTGTAAGATCAGATCTCTCTGGAGATCACTGGCTGCTGTCAGTTTTTTGTGCAATTAAAATTCTCATTGGATAATTTCAATTCACAGGAAAATATTATTTGGAAATATAAATGGATTTTTTTTTTCCAACTTAGAACCATTAATTTTACCCTAAATCTGGTGAAACTACTGCTGTTCTTATAGTATATATATATATATTTATATTTGTTATTTCCAGCATAACTACATAAAAGCAAACAGACACTTAAGCGAATCCCTCTAATTGACTCTGAAAGCTCTACTAAAAAGGTATGATTTCAATCGAGACTTGGAAGCATCCACAGTTGGGGACGATTTAATATACATTTATAAGAGGGTTCCAAAGTTCAAAAAAGAGCCTGTCACCCATAGATTTTGATCTTGATTTTGAATAGGAACATAAAGTGAACAAAAATGAGCTTTATTTCTATGACTTGTCAAGTATTGCCAAAGCATTGCACATTACACAATGAATAAAACAGTATAGTGATTATATAATCCATATATACATACATAAAAAAAGACTATTAGAAATGTAATAAATACATACGCAAATAAGAAAAAGTCTGATGACGAATGTTTCTGACTAGCTTTGTCCTCTCTCACTCTTTTTCTCTTTCTCCTTTCTCAGGTCATTTAAACCTGACCAGTGTCACTGCGTCCTGCAGAGATTTGAGCGCTTATGCCCTGACAGCTGATCTCTTCATAAAACACAGCACCACGGGGAGCCGTTTATGACCGACGCTATAAACACCAATAGGTTGGTAATGAGAAATGTCGATAAAGATCTCACCCTGGAGATCTATTACCTTTAATGTTAAAGATGAGTGCTCCTCGCTTCCAAACAGAATCCCATTTCTTAAATATGCTGCAGTATGTCAAAAGCTGTCAGCACAGCTATAGACAAATATGGCCAACTTGGGACACATTTTCCCGCTTGTTTGCATACGCATACTTCAAAACGAGCTACAAAAATCATGGAACGGTAGCTAAAACCATACCAATTATAAGGTAATTGATTGTCTATAGAAGTTTTCACCCTCCATTGCGTTTTGCTAAAGACCATGAACAAACACTCACGCACCATGATTGGGGTGTAATTTGGCCTCTGATGATTGTCCTTCACTGGTAGTAAATCAGCAATGCAGTAATGCCCCAGGGAAATGGCCAGTAGAGACCATATGCCCCAGAGTCACAGGATGGGTCCTGCAAGCATCACTACACATGAGTGGCCATCCAGCACAACATGAGCACTGACCACACTACCAGCACACATCACTGCAATGTAGAGTCTGCTCCCCTTGCAAGAAAAATCGCAAAGGTCAACGTCTAAAGCGGGAGGGATAGTGGAAGAGAGGTTGTTGATGAGGGTCGTCTCACTGACCGAGCCTAAATTGACCTATAATTCTCTGCACGCCATAACATATGAGAAAGTTTGTTGTACGCGATCGGTGCATCCAACATCAAGGTTAGAGAAGTCACGCCATCACGATCATGCTCTAAATCTCCAGTCTGTGAGTGGAGGGGCTTTTGTTTCATAAGCAATCACATTATCCATGAATCTGTCCCTCTTTGCGATTAAAACAGATAGGATTATTAAAGAACGTGGTTTTTCGCTGCAAATCAAAATTTATGTTCGTCTGTCAAGGCCAGAGCCAATCAGGAGCTTTATTTTGGCTTGGGTGTCAGACATTATTTATAGCTGTGGTTCTCAATAATTAGGTGGGAGGAATTAGGATACCTTGATGTCAAGAATTGGTTTAACTGAAATTTCGTCATAAATATATATTGTTTGTTTATCTTCTATATGAGTCAGACTCATTTTTGGTGGTTGGACTAAATTACATTTATCAAAAGTGTATGAAAGGACGTTTCAAATTGGTTTTGTTAAAGTGAAATGTTGTAATGTGGGTGAAATAATGTTTCATCATCATCAATTAGCATCAGTTTTAAGTATGAAGTAACTTATTCAAACGTATCTAAATATATGGATGAAAAAGGGATCTTGCTATTTAAATTTATTTTAAATTGCCAAAACTTACTGCTCAAAATGTATTCATATTTTGGGGCTACACTGTGATCTTTAAATAGAGCCTTTTAACGTGTCATAAAATTATTCTTATTCTAAATATTCCTGACAAGATATTTTATATTTATTTATTTTAATATTTCAAAGCATGTTGGCAACTGATAGCCACTGACTTCTATAGTATGGAAAAATATAACAGATGTCAATTGTTTTCCAACATTCTTCAAAATATCCTCATTTGTGTTAAGCAGTTGGGTCCATAAGGTATGGAATAAGTGAAGGGCAACTAAATTATATATAAATATATTATAATTATATATTAAATAAGCTTTTTAGTGGGTGTCTAAGATTTTAGTGGGTGTCTTCTGTAAATCATGGGCAAATGATTGCAAATTGCGAAAAAAATTTAAAGAAACATGTTATAAATGTTTCAATGTAAGAAAACAAAATGTAAAGTACTATTTCAATAGTAAAACCCAACTTCAGTCTGTCTTTGAATTGAAATTCAATATGCTACTTGTCAGTTCTTTGTCATTTTGAAAATACTGTAAACATTTTGAAAAGATAATTTTGATTTACATTTTTAATCAATCTACATGATATCTATTTTAGAGGTCATATCTTAATGCAGTGAAATGAGTCATTGATATATTAGAGTATCGAGATTTAAAAATGCGAATAGCAGTACTTTTCATTCTGCTTTGTAGACCTGTTTGAACTATGTGAGATATCAAGGTCAAGTCTGGAGGAGAAAAAATAATAATGTGTGTGATGTCAAGTTCTCTTCTGCAGTGTTGTTTTCAAATTACATTTTACAATACAGGAAACATGCACACGTACACACACCTTTTGCTCGTGGCATAGCCGTAGACCTTCCTGGGTGAAAAAGAACAATTAGAGGAGAAATGAGGGCAGAATCACTGGGGGAAATGGCTGGTGAAGACTTTATTGATTAGTGAGGACTGCCTGATCCAGCGCTTAGTATAGCAATTATGCTGCCGTCAACAAAGAGCAAAGCTACAAAAGACCTTCACCTCAGCCTTCTAGCATCTTAACTGCAGATTATCGTACATGTAGAGTACATACATTGTCCATGAAACAACTGATGAGATTTTAATGACACTCTGATTGTCATAAGGGTACATTTCTTGAAATTGAGATTTATGCATCAATTGATTTATGCTTTCAATTAATGTATGGATAGTTAGGATAGGGCAATATTTGGCCTAGATACGACTATTTAAATCTGAGGGTTCAAAGAATACTCTAAATACTAATTCTAGTTCTAAATACTGAGAAAATTGCCTTTTAAAGTTGTGCCAATTAAATTCATAATAACTTATTGGGGTATATTTTGACCTGTAAAACAGTAAACACAAATTTCTCAAAATGCCATAGTTTTTAGTAAGGAAGTAACATTTTGCAATAAAAAATACTCCAAAACAGATAATTGTTTTTAGTTTGTTTTATTTTTAAAGAGATATTACCGACTTTGGTAAGTAATGCTTTTTTAATGATCTATGAAGTTACAGTACATTATTGTTTAATTTAGTTAAAATTCAGTTTTCCCCATATCTCATAATTTTGGGACAGAATTTTTCATATGTATGGCTTTTGAGTAACTGTTTTAGCATGAAAAAATTATTTGTAAATTTTTTTTTTTGTAATTAAACCGTTTTTCTATTTTCTTTTTCAGTAAAAAAGGGAAAATGCAGTGCTAATGTGCTAGCATTCAGTCAAAGAACTTTTTTTTCACATTAATAAGAACTTGATCAAAAATGATATTGTTTTAGTTGAAATAATGCTTTAGCTCTATAATGCTACACACTCAAAATAAAGGTACCAATAAAGGTACAAATTCCGCTGTGGCGACCCCTGATAAATCAAGGGACTAAGCTGAAGGAAAATGAAGGTATTAATATGTACCTTTTAGGAACAAATATGGCTTTTGAAAAGGTACTGCCCCAGTGACAGATTTTGTACCTTTATTTCTGAGAGTGTACCTTTATTTCAACGTAATTGCAGATAAAATTGTCCA
>CAIGQV010003909.1:8130360-8142667 GCA_903798115.1 Danio jaintianensis | reverse complement strand
ACACACACACACACACACAAGTCATTTTTGTCACTTTTCTCCAGCTTCATTTATAAAACCAAATCAATTCAGGGTCATTGTCAAACTTTTTTTTTTGTTTTTTTTTGTTTATTTAATTAGTTAATTCATTCATTTTCTTTTCGGCTTAGTCACTTTATTAATCTGGGGTCGCCACAGTGGAATGAACCGCCAACTTATCCAGCATATGTTTTACGCAGCTGATGCCCTTCCAGCCGCAACACATCACTGGGAAACACCCATACACTCTCACACGCACTCATACACTACGGCCAATTTAGCTCATCCAATTCACCTATAGCACATGTCTTTGGACTGTGGGGGAAACCGGAGCACCCGGAGGAAACCCACGCGAACACAGGCAGAACATGCAGACTCCACACAGAAATGCCAACTGGCCCAGCCGAGCCTCGAACCAGGGGCCTTCTTGCTGTGAGGCGACAGCACTACTCATTGCGCCACTGCGCCGCCCTATTTAATTAGTTATTTTATGTAATTTACCTCCAGCCTCTTTTCTTCTAAATTATATTGTATAATTCATGGATTATTTAAATCATTATTTCAACACATATTATTCCTGGATTCTCTGAAGTGGTTTCTTGTGTCACTTATGCTTTAGTATGATAGCATGTATAAAGAATGAATGACCTTTACCTTGGTGAAAGAGTGTGTGTTTATAGAAAGGTGGTCAGTGTCCATGAATGTGTGACAGTGTCCCCTGGTGTAATTGCCCTCTTTTGCTATGATCCAGGCCCTTAACAAATCACCCAGGCACTTTCCACATCTGCTGCATGTCAGCATCTGCCAGACGCGCTCACCCGTTCCGGACACTCACAGAAAGCCTTCATTATTCCTGCTGCTGTACAGGTAGAACTGTTTGCACAATTACCAAACAATGCTGCTGACCTTGTGTCTGCCTAAATCATCACTCTCTTATATTGCCCAAAAGTTTTGCTCAAACACTTTCCATTCAGTATGTTTTTTTTGGACATTCACGATTTATGAGCAAATCAAGTCATTTTCCAGTTTTGTGTTCATGTATTTCATAGCATTACACTGTATAGATAAATTATAGGAGAACAAATGCAAATCTGTATGCAAGTATTGTGATGATGTCATTATTGCCATATAAAGCATTATTTTGCAGTGCCAAGTCTGTTATGTGTCTGATTATAAATATTCAGTGCCATTTAAAGTCCACTCAAATTTTTGTCTGCTCAGACTGAGCTTACTTTTGAAAATTATATCAGTTTTTGTGTAAACTGCACTACCTGACAAAAGTCTTGTTATCGATCCCAGTTGTAAGAGCAACAAATAATAACTTGACTTCCAGTAGATCATTTGGAAAAGTGGCAGAAGGTAGATTTTTTTATTTTATTTTTTTTTTTTTTTCCCGATGAACAATCTGTTGAACTGCATCCCAATCATCACAAATACTGCAGAATACCTATTTGAACCCACATGGACCCTATATTCTCACAGAAACTAGTCAGGTTTGGTGAAGGAAAAATCATGGTTTGAGGTTAAATTCAGTATGGGTGCATGCAAGAGATCTGCAGAGTGGATGGGAACATCAACAGCCTCAACTTCAACACATCAACAGAGGTATCAAGACATTTGTGCTGCCCATTACATTACAAATATTTCAGCAGGATAGCACTCCTTCTCATACTTCAGCCTCCACATCAAAGTTCCTGAAAGCAAAGAAGGTCTTGAAGGAATCTTGATGAACTCTGGGAGTCCTGCAAGAACGCTTTCTTTGCCATTCCAGATGACTTTATTAATAAGTGATTTGAGTCATTGCAGAGATGTATGGATGCAGTCATCCAAGCTCATGGGAGTCATACACAATATTAATTCTTTTTCCACTTCACCATGACTTTATTTTCTGTACTGTACATTATTTTTGTTAAGTGACAAGACTTTTGTCTAAGCAAAGTCAGACCTTACTGTTCTAATTAAATAATTAAAAATCAAGACATGATCATATTTTATTTTGGTTAAATAAGCGTAATCTAGAGGCCTTTGCCTTTCATATAAGCCACTTCTGATACCAAATGATCAACTAGAAGTCAAGTTATTATTTGTTGTTCCTAAAACTTGGATAGGCGACAATACTTTGTCAGGTAGTGTATACTTGCATATTACATTTTCAGCCCAAAGGCATTTAGGATATTGACTTTAAAACAACAATAGACTACAGGACCACACTGTAAACAAATTGGGTTGGGATCACATGAAGGAATCATGTTAACTTGTTAGTTTTTACAAATTTAAGTGAATTGAACATAAAACAATTAAGTTGTCCCCAAAAATGGTTTCAGCTCATTTTAAATGGGTAGTTGGAACAAACAGCAAATGTAATTTTTTTTGAGTGTGTATGTGCACAGCCATACAGTGTTTGCACTTAATAATTTTAAATGTTTTTGTCCAAAACGACGTCTGTATGTAATACCTTTCCATTTTTATAATTATCTTGTAATAGAAGCCTTAGTATGCAGTTGTAATTGCTGTGTAAATGCATTTATTCCACCTCTGAGCAGCATTAAACTGTCGGCGTAAATGCTGACAAAAATCAAATGGCAGAAACTATCTACAAAACAACATTTGTAAAATTTGTAAAAAACAAATACCTTAACGGAGTACTTGAGAATTATATCCAAGCAGCAGTGTCTTTAAAGCAATTTAGCAAGCACCACTTTTCAGAGACAGATAGGTTAAACTCTTTACACCCCTCATAAGATCTTTAAAGTCTCCTTTTCCAATTTTCTTTTAGTGCCATGTAGTTGTAATCTTCAAAAGAGTGATGTTTAAGCAGTTTCCCATTCTATTGTCCATCTGCACTCTGGATAAGAATAAGGGGACGAAGACAAACAAAGGAAACACACCCATCCGTAAACAGATCTCCACCTCAAGACGCGACTACCTGAATGATCAGACATTTAGCAGACCGTCCTGGTGCTCTGATGAGTTTATGGGTCTGGAGGTGGGGATGTCAGAACAGTGGGGAGGTTTGTCCATAAGTGTGCTCTTCTCCCCAGGCAAAGTGCCCGGTGTTTTCCTCTAGACCACAGCAGCTGCTGCCCTCAAATTCTCCACCTTACTTCTTGTGTGACTACCTGAGTCTACGTTGTGCCCCCCTGGGCCACACTTTTGTGCTCGGGCCCTGTGTAAACAGATGTGCATAGTGTCAGGCCTACAGAGAGGAAGTTGTAAACTTGCAGGAAAGACTTCAGCCTTCATTCTTATGGAGCTCAGTCAGTGAGTGCCACTGGCCTTAGACATGCTAATGCAAGCAAACAGTCCCTGTCCGGACAGTCTGAAGTTTGACAATGTTACAACAGCAACCGCATACACTGCAGGCTGCCAGCAAGCAAGCAGAAATGCAATTGAATGGCAGCCGTGGGAGGTTTCATCAGGAATTAACATCTGTGGTCTGATTTGTGGACAAGGGTTTGATATGGTGTATGTTTGTGCATGTGTGTGTGTGGTATTTTGACAATGCACTTTTCTTTTTGATCTTCAGTGAGTATTTGCACTTTTTAAATTGTTGTCACTTCATTGAAAAATGAGCAGGTGAAAATTTGTAGAAGCAGTCAACCCGATTTCACTGGAAAGCATAATTGTTATAAAGATTTTGATTTTCTTTTTTATGTGGAGCACTGAAGGAGATATTTTGAAGTATGTTAGGTCTAAACAAGTTTGTACTGCATTGACTGAATGGATGAGGAAAAAAACACACTCCTAAAAACATTTTCAAATTATCTTCTTTTGATGATACTCCCTTTAAATGTGGCCACATTAAATATATCAGTCTTGTTATTTGAATAACTATTTATTCTTGCAAAGTCAGCATATAGCTTAATTTTATATGCATTTCAGAGAAAATGAATAACAGAAGTTAATAGTGAGATGCTAACAGAATAGGAGTCCCTCATTTATCAGTGCTGGACACACATTTATTGATCCATCCAAAGCTTTGGCAGATGGATGCCACGGAGTGAATGTGAAGATACTGGCTTAAGCAATTGACTCTAAAATAATCCAACGCACTATACTGCTCCAACAAAATCATTTATTTGCCAGGGGAAAATGTCATTGACCATCAAATTGGTGGATTTATTGATTGGTGCAATAAAATATTTCTCATTTGTTACAGAATTTAAAATAACATAGGAAACTATATATTTCTTTGTTTTTGTTTCAATATTTTATATGCAGAAACTACTGGAACAAATCTGATAAAGCATATATTGGTCATTCAAGAACTCTATACAGTGTAAAAAAAAAAAATATTCGTACAAGGGTGCTTCCTTGATGCAAACAAACACTGAAGAATGTATATGCTAAGGATTAGATGCAACAGTTTCTTGAGTTATGCCACTTGTCATAGAACTTGTATGCTGTATTGATTGCAACGAGCGCAGGTTTAAGTACCGAATGCTCTTAGCCAATCGAGAGGCTTTCCGTTAAACCCTCGTGTTCTCGCGTCTCCTCTAATGGACCTGTTAAAGAGCTCAAGCGCACCTTCATCCACTGACATCTGACCGAGGAGTCTCCGATCCAAACACAAGCTGCATCCAGCTCCTGCATCTGCTCTTCTTATAGAAAGAGAACACACCATTCAGACTGCACTGCAAGTGAAATTTGGAAGATGCTTGAGTATCAGGAGTCCGGAGTGAAAGGTACATCGGACCATCGGATTTCCTTCTCGATTATTGACATACTGGATCCTACAAAGTTCACAAGTAAAAAGACAGACGTGTCAGAGAAAGATCGGACGTCATCTTCAGAAAACACGGAATTTGGAAGTTTGAAGGAACCGCGCAATGGGAAACAAAGTCATGGAAATTTCGAAAGTATAGGTATGAAATATCATTAATATTAACCAAAGCAGCAGTGTGCAAATTGTTCTGTGACTTTCAAATTTTGAAATAATATCGATCTTGCATTTTAATTAAAACACTGACCGGATATGTGCGTTATTATGATGTATAATTCTTAGAGCCTATTTTGTTGATGAACAGAGATCAAACAGCTGTTGATTAACTCGTAATCCAACTTTTGTTCAAATGTTCAAATCGCTATTTGTGTAGTCGGTGTTTTACCTTTTATAGTAAAACCTTCTTTCTTTTCTTTTAGGGTTCTAAAATAATCTCTATGTTGTCTTTTTCTCTATGTAAACCAAAAAAACACACTCATATTTAGTAAATATGTTCACGTATTTAAAAGATTTTTTTTTTTTTAAGAAATACCACATATCTCTTCCAAACAGACCTTTTGTTACCCATTTTGTCATTAGATGGTATAATTTGACCTTCCCCTCATTTCCAAGACTGCGTTTTCTTTAAGCAGCCGCAGCTGAGTAAGTGATTGCCATTGGGACAGTCAGGGCAGATAATTGTTTAAATCGTCCCATTGAGGATGCCTGCGCTCACTTTGATCGATATCCCATTACTGGATGCTGCATATCTCCCTCCAGCAGCTTGCGGCTCCAAACTTCAAACCCCTGCCATGTCTGATCCCAAATATCGTTCGATTAAAACTTCCCTTTAAATAGATGACATTTATCGATCTGCCGACAAATATGAAACTCCATTAGCGCGTCATGGCTGGATGGCAGAGTTGGATTTAACTAGGGTTGCTTTCCGCAACATGACATTTGAGGCGATTTGTGATTTTGGAAATTGTTGAGGGATTATGGCCAATTCCGCGCCAGTCTTTCCTTGAAATCCACACAGTTACACCCTCCCCCAGTAGCCTACCCCCATTCCTGTACAGGACCTTTCAGTGTATCACTCCTCACATAATTGACAACACAGTTACAGCTTTTATCGGCTCATTACTAAGATTTATGTTAATAGCAAATTAAATATTTTACTTTAGTGCATATTATAAATTACTGTAATTTCGCATTGCTAACCACATTGAAAACCTATTAGCCTATCTGAATTCTGATTAACTTAATATAAACTATTAATCAGCAATTTTACTTGATGCATTTGTCATTTTTATTGTTAATTTAAAACCATAACAACAAAATAAATAAATAAATAATAAGCTTTATGCTTTAGAAATTAATTGCTACATTTGAGCTGTGCTAGCACTATATGTCAGGTTTATACAAATAATAAATAATAAAATGAATAATTAGGCTACTGCAAACGAAAACACCACACTTAATTACTCTAAAAGTTTATATTTTTTACTGTGTGCTGTTGTATTTGTTTGTTGTAAAAAATGATTATTGACGTACATGTGTATATTTTCTTTCATTTTTACTTGAAAATTTCACATTAAATTAAACGTGATGAGTACTTGCTGTTTGTAACATTTACTGGCAATTGATGTGCAGCTAATGGATGTGTGATTTAAAACCATAAACGCGTTTTATTGACAGGCGATCGATCTGATGACCGTCACGGCTGCATCAGACTGCATCCTCCTGATCCAGATGTTGACTTGGACTGCTCATCCTCGCTCAGAAGCTTGAGATCGGGCTTTTCTCCTTGTGAAGATCCGGATGAAGCAGCTGTAGAGAGGATGACTCCCGCGCCGGATGATGTGTCGCGTCAGCGGCGGCGCCGGTCAGATCACAGCTGCGCGAAACCGCGGCGCGCCAGAACCGCCTTCACCTATGAACAGCTGGTGGCTCTTGAAAACAAATTTCGCGCCACGCGTTATTTATCCGTGTGCGAGCGACTGAATCTCGCCCTGTCTCTGAGCCTGACTGAAACCCAAGTAAAGATTTGGTTCCAGAACCGAAGAACCAAGTGGAAAAAGCAGAACCCAGGTGTTGAGAGTTCCTTACAAGCTGGCACAAACTCTCTACCCAACATCAGCCCCTCCTGCGGCTCCGCGTCTGCCCTCCACCCTCCGTTTAGCACCGGGAACATGATCTTTCATTCTGGCCCGGTGCATCTGGCTTCTTCTGCTGGACTCTTGCATCCGTTTTTGACCGATGGCTTTCTGCAGCCCGCATTCTTCCCACCACACTTATGAACTCTGCATGGAGGAGGAATGATAATAGACTGTGTGTAAATGCGAGTTTATGAAAATGTGTTGAGCGATCCTCAGTGGAATGGGACTGGTCTTTCATCAAGGGATAGTTCACTCAGAAAATGAACATTTCCCACATCATTTACTCACACTCAATTGGTTCTGAGTTTCTTTCTTCTATTGAACACAAAAACAAGATATTCTGAAGAATGTTGGAAAAAAAGCCCGCTATTGACATCCATAGTAGGAACAGAAAAAACTAGTTTTAATATACAGTATTTTAAATACTAAAAATACCAAACATTCTTTAGTAGCCTATATCTTCCTTTTGTGTTAAACAGAAGAAAAATCTCAAACCGGTTTGGAACAAGTGCGCTCACAACAATTACATTTGCTGTTTCTTCAAACTACTTATTTAAACTGAAACAACACAACTCTTGAGGGTTTTTGTGACAACTTAATTGTTTTATCTTCAATCCACTTCAATTTGTAAAAACTAAGAAGTTACTTCCTGTTGTCCCATCACAAATCGATTGTTTTTACAGTGTGGAGTGGGTGAGTAAATTCTAACACAATTTAAATTTTTGGCTGAACTATCCCTTTAATATATGTGAAGTTCACTATGTATGTTCAGGAGGTACCTAATCATTCAGACATGTCAGTCATTAGCATTAACTGTCTTAATTTTTTTTCTGAGCATCTCTCCACCTCCCCTTGTCCTCCTCCTGTCTTTCTTTTTACATAATGGTGTTATATTAGAGCTCAAGTCAAACCTCCTTGGAGGACAGCAAACCAGGTTCATTTACCATTATATCATGACTGAATGGGCAGGCAAACTCTTGAAATGTATTTTTCTAACAGCTTAAAAAAGGGATAGTTCACCCAAAAACTTTGGTGACCCTCACTTGTTTCAAACCTTTGAGTTTTTTTTCTTCTGTTAAACACAAAAGAAGATATTTTAAAGAAAGCTGGAAACATGTAACCATTGACTTACATAGTATTTGTTTTTCCTACTATGGAAGTTCATGGTTACAGGTTTCCAGCTTTCTTCAAAATATCTGCTTTTGTGTTCAACAGAATAAAGAAACTTTTAAAGGTTGGGAACCAATTTGAGGGTGAGTGAACGGTAAATTTTCATTTTTTAGGAGAACCTATGTCCCTTTAAGCAGATATATGCTTGAGATGGGTTAAACCAGGGCCTAAAATTTAAGTTTGAGTTGCTTATAAGAGGCCTATGAAAAGGTAAGATGAGCCAAACATCTTGCCATAGTAATGAGAATGCTTTATAAATCATTTGTCAAAAGAGAAACTTTTAAAAGTTGTGTTTTCCTGCAGAATTCCGCCAAAATAAAAGCTTTATGGTTTAACTTTTTGAATCAAAGTAAAACTAGTTTTGTAATTTACTGTTATATTAAATAATAGTAATAATGCACTAAAAATGTTGGGTTGTTTTAACCCATGTAGGGTCAAATATGGACAAACACAACTGTTGGGTTAAAAAGTGTTGGGTATGTCCATATTTAAATTAAAACAACCCAGCAAATTTTAAAGTGTAATATATATTTTTTATTTTAATCCAAATTGTTCTGCTTTGGTAATAAAACTGTTAGTTTTAAGCCCGGAATCCAACTCTATGCCTCAAGAACGATTAACATGAAACATCTGCTCAACATCATGCAAATCTTAGAGCTGGATTGTATATGTGTATTATTTTTCTTTTGTATATATTGTCCATGTCAGCAATTTGATATGTAACTGAATTCAAAACATTTCATTTTTAAAGAACGCGCAATTGAAGACTTCAATGTTCATTAAAATATGTAGAAACATGTTAATGAGATCATTAGTAGCAATAAAATCATACTGAATTCATTTTCATGTTGTTGTTTTTTTGTGAAGTTTTGTCATACTACCATTACATGTATATTCTATTAATAAACACTAGATGGCGTCAGATGAAAACCTATAAAAGAGATGGACAAAGAGACAAATGGAGGAGCAAATCAAACTAAAAATAAATTAAATATTTACATGTAAAAAATAAGTAGACAATAAATAAATGTGTAACAATAGAAAAATAAGTAAAAAAAATCTAAATTTTAAAATTTAATAATTTCATTTATTATTTTCTGTGTATTTTTCATTTATATATTTTTAATATACATTTTATAAATTGTTTTTTCATTTATTTTTTATATTATGCGTTTATTTTATGTGTTTTGTCTATTTATTTTATATTTTTTACTGCATTTATTTATTTCCGTATTTATTTATTTATTTTGCTTGGATTTCGTTTTACAATTCAGTCTGTAACATGGAAATGAGAGAGGCGATTCTTACTTCAGCACATCATTGGTTTGAGAGCCCACGAATAAAAGAGTTTCGATAGACCATAATATTTTTCCAAGATAATGGTTGCAAGCACAAATTTGTAGCCTCAAGTGCTACGTCATGTGGCACACCAGCTGGATTGTATATGCAAATAAATATTTATTTATTTTATTATTTATTATTATTTTTAAATATAGTTATGGATGATATACCAAATTACAATTATTTAGTAAAATGTGCTAAAAGCATAATTGTGTGCTAACAGGTAAAAGAGTGTTAATATTCTTAGGTAAAAGAGTGTTAATATTCTCTTCATTTAAATATGTTTTATATTGTTATTATATATATTTCAAACGTATTTTTGCCTTGTAAACTGTATTTAAGTTAATTTATAAATTAGTGATATTTTGGATATTTTCTGTTGGAAACTATAACTATAATATGATGAAACTATGCGCTTCAACTTATGATTCATGTATTGCCTATTTAAAAATGTTATTGTATAACCAGATTAATGTTTTGATGATGTAAATCTAACATTTAGAATCTGTTCCTCGGATAGAACGCGCTATGATGACGCGAGAGTTCTTTGTTGGGTGTTCAGGCGTTTGCGGATTTTTCTGGCGATTTATAGGTTATTTGACTCATGGCTTCGGACACCCCTCGGATTGGTTATTAAGTTGGCGAAAACCCTATGTGTGAGTGTATAACATATTATGCACACATAAGTTTGAGCCTATTAGTAAATCGCAAATGCTTACTGTTCCATAAACCTAACTTAATGTAACTGTAAGATGTATTAAACTCATAAATATACAGAACTTGTTTTTGATATTAAGTAGGATTTCTTGCCCTGTAAATTGGTGTCAGTATGTAAAAAATATTATATTTTATGTTTCCTTACATTCGTAGTTAGTAAAAATGAACACTTATTAGACACTTATTATTCGTAACCCTCTTTCTTGTGAAGGAAGAAACGCAGAGTAAAGTGTTTGGTGTGCCCTTGTCCCATCTGAGGAAGACTATTTTAAAGTCACTAGCTATGTTTCCATCCAAAAATGTGAATTAACTTTATGCGCAAAACTGGAATACCGCATAAAAGATGTGCGAATAAAGCAGCGTTTCCATCCAACGAGTCAAAGAGAACAAAATCGTCACTTCCTGATTAAATGGCGCCAAATATCAACAGTAAAAACGGAATTTGCTGAGGTAGGAGAAGTTGCGTGAATCTTTTTTTCATTTAATAAATGACTTGCGCTTCAAAAGGCAATTATGACACGCAGTGAACGCGTGGTGGCGTTTGAAGGCGTGAGACGCGGAGCACAGACGCTCTTAACAATTCTGGAGGTCATTAATAATATAATAACACTAATACTGAAATGGTTAAGGCATTTTAGAATGACCAAAACAACATTTCAGATGCTTTACAATGTGCTCATCCTGCTGGTTTGTCCATTTACAAACATTTTTATCATCACATGATCTCTTATAACCAAATCACATGACCTTTTTAATGCGCATACTGGAATTTGTTCGGTAAAAGTGTTTCCATCATAGTTTATGCGCATCTTTTCTTATCGAATAAAAAGTTTATCCTACTCAGTTTTGCGCATACATTTTTTATGGCCATTTTTGAAATTTATATCATATCCATATTTATATCATATCCAAAATGCGCATAACAATAGGTGGATGGAAACGTAGCTAATGTCACTAAATGTTGGATGTCTGAGAAAGATTAACATGTTTTTGGAGGAAAGTTCAGCTCATGCACCAACAAGTACAAAGTGCTATCTGTTGAAAATGAAAATGCTCATTTGAAGTTTAGAACTATGCTAAATGTAGATTTAAGAAGTTATGATAAAGATAAACAGGTCATGAATGTGATGTGTAAACAGGTTCTTTCTGTCTTGGTTATTCCTTTTCTACATGTAGTAGTACCTATAAAAAGTGTGAAGAGCCCTCTGAGGATGGTGATGGTCAACACAAGTCACCAGAAGACACTGAGGGTTGGTGAGGGTCACCAAAGTTGACTGAAGGTTGGTGAGGGTCACCAGAAGACACTGAGGGTTGGTGAGCATCACCAAAGTTGACTGAAGGTTGGTGAGGGTCACCAAAGATCACTGGGCGTTGGTGAGAGTAACTAGAAGACATTGAGGGTTGGTGAGGGTCACCAGTAGATAATGAGGTTTGGTGAGGGTCACCAAAGTTCACTCTGGGTTGATGAGGGTCACCAGAAGATACTCAGGATTGGTGAGGGTCACCGAAAGACACTGTTGGTTGGTGAGGGTCACCAGAAGACGTTGAGGGTTGGTGACCTTCACAAGAAGACACTGAGGGTTGGTGAGGGCCACCAAAGATCACTGGGGGTTGGTGAGAGTCACGAAAGTTGACTGAGGGTTGTTGAGGGTCACCAAAGATCAATGGGGGTTGGTGAGGGTCACCAGAAGACATTGAGGGTTGGTGAGGGTCACCAGTAGACAATGAGGTTTGGTGAGGGTCACCAGAAGATACTCAGGATTGGTTAGGGTCACCGAAAGACACTGATGGTTGGTGAGGGTCACCAGAAGATACTCAGGATTGGTGAGGGTCACCAAAGTTGACTGAGGGTTGATGAGGGTCACCAGAAGGCACTCAGGGTTGGTGAGCGTCACCAAAGTTGACTGAGGGTTTCTGAGGTCAGAAGTCATTGGGGCAGTGAGGTTAACTGAATAACACTGAAACCAGACTGGAGGTTATGAGGACTCTGGAGGTGATAAGGATCTTTGGAAGACTGTGGAATGATTTCTGAATGACAGTCATGCAGTCATCAAAGATGACTGAGGGTTGGTGAGGGTCACCAAAGATCACTGGGAGTTGGTGAGGGTCACCAGTTGACACTCAGGGTTGGTGAGGGTCACCAATGATCACTGAGGGTTGGTGAGGGTCACCAAAGATCACTGGGGGTTGGTGAGGGTCA
>CAIGQV010003909.1:8111909-8124269 GCA_903798115.1 Danio jaintianensis | reverse complement strand
TGAATACTCTGAGAGAGATGGCGCGGTGGGAGATTTACAGTGCACACTATTTTTGGGGCAGCTGGGAAAACAGTGGAGTGTTTTGGTCAAGGAATGGCTGGTGAGAGTATGCCAAGAGCTTCTCCAGTCACCCTGTTCCTCTCCCTTTTGTTTCATGGAATGCTGGGATACACGTGGCCTAATGTGGGGCAATGCAATCATGCACAAAAATCCAAAGCAACCTCTTCCAATCCCCATTTGGCTAAAATGTGAGTTGTGCATTGCATTCCATTCGTATCCATCTTTAAACAAAAGAAGCAGCACTTCATGTAGAGGCTCTTACGCAAACATGATGAGACGCAGGCTCTCAGGAGGAGATCGCCGCTTTTTGTTTTGTCTGAGGAGATCGTTGTACATTAAATCATGCTTTTATTTTGGTCTTCTGTCTTAGGGCAGTGTTTGCTCTCGTGTCTGTCTCGCACATTTGTTTTTTTTTGTTTGTGTGAACTCTCATTACGAACGACTACACAGTCTGTCACAGTGGGGAACAGTAAGAGGACCATTAAACACAAAATATGAAAGTCTCCCGGCATGCATGCATGTTATTCTTCTGGTCTTTCTTTTTGTTCTGTTTTTACTGTTTTTAATAACTTAAGCTGGGCCTTTCTGATGGTTGCTTTTCAGATTGTATGATGTGAGTGCTGTGGCATCTTGGGTAAAAGCCAAGATAGACTGTGCAATGTCTTTTGTCAGAATGGCGATTATTCGTAGTTAAAATGTGCATGGCTCTATTATGCTTTTTGGGGGGGATATTAGCTTTTGTGTAGTGTATAATATGGTGGTTTATGAATGGAAACCTTCTGAAAAGCTTCAAAGGTCAAATAATAGAGTTATTGTTTCTCAGAAGAAGGAAGTTGTTTCCAAAATGCCTGAAACGAGTCCGGAATTCCAGTCCTTTCTCCTGCACAAACCTACACAGTTTTGTAAAACAAAAAATCATATAGTGACCATATTTGCACTGTATAAAGTTATTAGTTAACTTTTCTTTAAAATAGTGAGTAAACCCACTGCTTTTAAAGTGATTAGTTGACTTTACTTAAAAAAATGTGAGTAAACCCATCGGCTTAAAGTTATTAAGTAGATGAATTGTGTGCATAATTATTCATTCATTCATTTTCCTTCTGCATTTTCCTTCTGCAGAGTTCGCCACAGCGGAATGAACCGCCAACTATTCTGGCATATGTTTTACGCAGCGGATGCCCTTTCAGCTGCATCCCAGTATGAGTAAACACCCATACACTCTCGTCTTCACACACACACTCATACACTACGGCCAATTTTGTTAATTCAATTCACCTATAGCGCATGTCTTTGGACTGTGGGGGAAACCGGAGCACCCGGAGGAAACCCACACCAACACGGGGAGAACATGCAAACTCTACACAGAAACGGCAACTGGCCCAGCCGGGACTCAAATCAGCAACCTTCTTGCTGTGAGGCGACAGTGCTAACAACTGAGCCACCGTGCAAAATTATAAAAAAGAAAATAAGTTGTCAACTTAACAGCTCCAAGTCACAATGGACATACAAACTTTTTTAGGTAAAGTCTACTTGTCGCTTTTAAGACAATGGGTTTTACTCGCTTTTAAAGATACAGTAACTAATCACTTTTTACAGTGTGGTCTTCATTGGCTACATCATATGAACAATATAACCCTCAAACATGTAGTTTTATCTGAGGCCTGCAAGGGTTTGGTTTGTGTGTTGTTTTAATTACTTCATATCACTGTGTTAACAAGTGTTGATTAAGCTTTTGGAAATTCAGATGCGGTGATGGACGTTTAATATACAGCACTAGTTTACAATCAGTCACAAAAGACTGCACCATGATTTGACCAATTAGAGTAGGGTCTCGGAAAGGAAAGAAACAGTTTAGAAAGACCAGATCCTTGAAGGAACACAATCTTTGAAGATCCTTTATCCTTGAAGGAGCACAAACTCTTCTCATTGTGTTTCAGACACAATGAGAAGAGAGCTGTACGCTATGTATATTATGAACGAATTAAAGTGTGTTTTTTTGGTTGCAGTCTAAAAATGCTGCATGTTTTATCTCAAATTTGGGTAAAGTATGGACAACCTCATTCAAGTTTAAAAACACTTGTCCATATCATAGAGTTTGTTTGATTGTAATTGATTTGATTTATTGATTGATTGATTGATTGATTGATTGATTGATTGATTGAATTTGGTTAAACAGGCCGCTGTCCTTGGAGTGTGGATGTAAGCCTATTGTTGGAAACCAAATAGGGGCACTTTAAGATGTTTACTGTTCTGGCCTTAATTTCAAGGCAAAATTCAAATAAACGTGGACAAACCCAGTGTAAGTTTATAGGGCAATTACACTGGAATAAATGTTGAATACTAAAAAAGGACATGTCGTAACTATCCATTTAGAATTGTTTACATGGAGTAAAAAAACAACTCAAAAGACTTGATACTAAATGTATAAAAAAAGTACAACTTTACGTGTGAAATAACTCATTTTAATAGAATGAAATAATTTTTTGACTACATTATTAGCAAGGTCTATCTAGGAATATTTGGCAGCGTCTGCCAGCAAGTCAGAGCTTCTGAAATCAATTGTGGCTTCAAATGATTTTGAGGTCATTTCAATTTGCTCTATGTTTAATGCTAAAGAAAAGATAAATAACTGAAAATGTCCTCATATATTATTTGATATATTTTATTGTCATCATTCCCTCATCCGCAACTTATTGTAAAGCCTATTTGAGTTTCATTCTTCTGTTGAACACGAGAATATATTTTGGAAAATGTTAGAAGAGGTAGCCATTGACTTCCATAGGATTTTTTTTCTAATATGGAAGGCTAATGGTTACCAAGAATCTTCAATATCTTCTTCTGTGTTCAATAGGGGAAAAAACTCAAAGCTTTTGAACCACTTGAGGGTGAGTAAATTGACATATTTCAGTAGATCTAAATTAATAAATCTGTTGCAGTGTGCAATGCAAAATTTCTGACATTATAAGAACTTTGTTTCAGGCTAAGATTCATCATATAAATGCAATTATTCACTGTCGGTGAGCATGTCACACTAAGCGCTGTGATGAAAGAAACTTTAGGATCCTTCACGTTGATGAGGCCTCTTGCCTTGATACTTCATGAATTGCCTTCCGTAAATTAACTTTGTATGAGATTAACTGATCCTGCGTGAGATATCTGGTAAATTATTCTTGCTCATGCACAGCGTTGTGGGACTTACTGTTGTGTGTGCTGATGATTCTCTGAATGAACGCTGATTGAAAACCTCTGACTGTTGGGAATCACACTGAGTCAGATCTCTTGATTGGGTCTATTTCTTGCTATGAAACAAGACACTGCTTGGTGGCTGCTGAGAGAGAAAAGAAAGTCTAAGTAATTTCATTTTTTAAATTACTTTTTCTGTTGGCAATGTGTGAACAGTTGGCTATATAACGTCACTAAGATCTCTTAAGATAAGACTTGAGTCCCTTCCTTGAAGGAATAGTTCACCCAAAAATAAAAATGTACTCATCCTTTACTAATGCTAAACACAAATAAAGATATTCTGAAGCATGTTGAAAACTGGTAGCCCTTTAGCATTCACAGTATGGGAAAATAATCAACACAAGCTCATTGTAAATACAGGCAAAAACGTATTTCAACATACGTTTGACTGCAGTTTCTGGGTTAACAAAGGATACGGGGCAGTATGACGACAACAACTTTTGTTCCTTTTCCCACTAATGATATTTACAGATACATATTGTTGGCAAATATAGGATTATTTTCATGCAGTTCTTTGCACAACACCACATAAATACCTCAAAACAACTTAACAATAGCTATAATTTGTAATTGAATAAGTTTGCCTCACCTATCTGTCTCCATATGGGCAACTTTGGTCAGTTTGCATAATAGTTCACTTAGTACTGTGTTGTATTTGATGCAGAGCACTTGGGTTTAAGTTTGGTGAAGCTTGGTTTCACATAAGGGCTAAAAGCAATGAAAAATCAAGATAAAACTACATGGCTGTGATGTACATTTGTCTTATGTTTGCTTTTAAAAACACTATTGGTTGAGTGCGGCACGGTGGCTCAGTGGGGAGCACTGTCGCCACACAGTAAGAAGGTTGCTGGTTCTAGTCCCTGCTTGGCCAGTTGGCATTTCTGTGTGGAGTTTGCATGTTCTCCCCGTGTCCACGTGGGTTTCCTCCGGGTACTCCGTTTTCCCCCACATTTCAAAGATATGCTGTATAGGTGAATTGAATAAACTAAATTAGCCATGTGTATGGGTGTGTGTGAATGAGAGTGTGTATGGGTGTTTCCCAGTACTGGGTTGCGGCTGGAAGGGCATCCGCTGCGTAAAACATATGCTGGAATTGTTGGCGGTTCATTCAACTGTGGTGGATTAATCAGAGACTAAACCGAAGGAAAATGAATGAATGAATGAATGAATATTGGTTGAATTTAGGGAAGGGTTTAGATCAGTGGTGCGCTAGGTGATCAGTAAGACAAGCCCCTCCTTCTCATGGACGTGTATCTGACACATATAACAAAATATACCCTAAGTAACGTATTTCAGATTCGCAAAAATGTAGACAGTGCCCTCTAGTGGATTTGTCATCTGAAACGTGCAACAAAATGTATTTTATGATTTGCAAAAATATAAGCTGAGGCACAATTCCAATGAGAAAAAAAATACAATGGAAGTCAATGACTACCTGTTTCCAACATTCTTCAGAATTTCTTCATTTGTTTTGAACACAAAAACGAAACAAATAAAGATTTGGATCTAGTAGAGGAAGAGAAAATGATGAACTATACGTTTAATGTACGTCTCTTTCGTTGTATTGTCTATGTGCAACTACTGTTCCTCAACAAGTTGCAGTTGTATTCAGGTATATGTACTGTAACACAAACAATAGGGACAAATGATGTACTGTACTAAATGTTGGGTTTCAGTAACATTGTGTTCTTTAAAGGCCAAATGTGGGAATGACAGGTTTTTGGAAATGTTTGGAATTATTTTATCTGTGTTTATTTGACTGTTAGAGCAGTTCCTGAGGCAACACTTAACATTATCTACAGGATTACACTGAGAACGAGATGTTTTCATGAACTCTGTTGTGCTTAATGCTCTACAGGAACCACAAATGTCTTTAAGAAACAGTTTTTCAAGTGCTTTCAAGTGTGTGTTATTTTGCAGCAGTGTAATGTTTGCTTCTTTTATTACATCTTATTTATGCCCTCCAGGCATTGGGTGTTATGGCAAAGTTCTGCCATTTAGTGAGTTGTTTGAATTTAGTTTTTGCAATGACATGATACACTTCATCCTGATGTTATTTTATTGTAAGTTTCTTAATAATGATCATGAATGCAGTTCTTGGCTATAAAAAAATATATTGTTAAAAAAAAAAAACAAGCTTGTGTGTTTTTGCTGAACTGCTTCATGAGATCAGGAAGTCAAAGCTCTACTTATATCAAAATTGCGTTTAAAGGATATAGCTATACCTACAATTTCTCTTATAGGTAGCAAACGCAGTTCACTGGTGTTTAGAATCAGATCATCATCCTTCGTGTGCAGAGTTGTGCTTGCCTGTGTGTTGTTGTTGGTTTACACACTAATCAGCTCAGAAACAACAGCTGATCATTTGCTAAATACACCAGTTGCACTTTTCATAGATGTTTGTTTGAATACCTTTTTCATTGATAATGGTGGGCTGCAGTGTCAAGTAATTATTAAATTATATGCGCAATAGATGGCCCAGCACAATCTCAGCAAAATCTTTCCCTAAACAATTATATCAACTTGTTTAAAATGGGCATCTGATGCCACTTCAGACTTTCTGGGCAGTCTTTCTCAACATTTGATCACAACATTTACTCATTTAAAAATTACACCTTACATAAACACACATATATATATATATAGACCTTTTTCTTAGAACGCAAAATTACCCATTATGCTTTGCTTGTATGAGTAAGGAGGATGCTTCGAACTTCCAGTTGGCAGCTTGATGCGTATAAAGAGTCACATTCGGACAGCTTTAATCTATTTTACCTGCTTTTAACGTCTTTGAACTAATACTACTGTCGATCAGTGCCACCTCCTGGACTGATTATTTAAATAATGCGATCTAATAGGAATGAAAAACAACATTTGCAAGTCATTTACCATTACCGCCAGACGGCATCATCTACCATTGGAGCATCGTCATCGCTAAAGTGATAATTTTCTCCTTTTTTTCAAATATATAACCAATCCAAACAAATGTAATTCACCAAAATGTTTGACAGAGTGGCACAAAGTGAAAATAAAGTGGCATTTTGAAATGACAGAAAAACACATACCATGGTAAATACTACACAATACAAACTAACTAAATGAAACATAAACGGCTCCCGAACATGGAAATCAGCCAGCAGAGTATCAGTAACGTACTTTTATTTTTTGGAAATTGCATGGCTTCGTTTGCTCTATAAAGCAGTGATCTTTTGCGTGTGTGTGCATTGAAGAGCTGCTGAGTACAGTAGAACAGCTGACATGTCAGGAACACTGATGCTGTATTTCAGTATTTGATTTGATGGCAGACACTGAATTAGGAGAACATTTTTCTCTTGCGCTTGCACTGCATCTGACAGAAGCATGAACGGCTTTAACACACACCTTTCAAAATCAAAGTTGTGGATCACAAAAACACTCCGTAAGCCACTCAAAACGGCATTGACAACCATTTTCGGATCAAGATTTAGCAGTTGTAAACACTGTAAATGGAAGTTCTAAGCATCCTACTGGAAGACGCTGGTCGCTATGGCGCCCTCCACGCAGCAACGAAGAAAAAGGTATATAGAAATATATATATATATATATATACAGTTAGTCAAAATTATGAGCCCTCCTGTGAATTTTGTATTTTTTTTCAAATATTTTCCAAATTATGTTTAACAGAGGAAGGAATTTTTCACAGTATTTTTTCTTCTGGAGAAAGTCTAATTTGTTTTATTTCGTCTAGAAGAAAAGCAGTTTTTAAATTTTAAAAAACATTTTAAGGTCAATATTATTAGCCCCCTTACTTAATTTAAGTTATTAAAACTATTATGTTTAGAAAAGTGTTGAAAAAAAAAAACTTCTTTCCGTTAAACAGAAATTGGGGAAAAAATATACAGGGGGGGCTAATAATTCTGACTTATATATATATATATGATATATATATATTTTTTTTCTCCCCTGTTTTTTTCAGGTATGCACAGTCTATAAACTGATCAGACTAATGTCTCCCAGTCATCTGTTTGTTTTCTCTCTGTGTTCCTGGCGTGTTCAGCAGGTGTTGAGCATCTGGAATGTGTGAGAGGAAGCGTCAGTAGATCTTCAGGCTGTAGTAGATCAAACTCAGCAGGGGTCAGAGGTCAGAGGCCCTCCTGAACACTAAAACACCTGAGGCACAGACACGTCCACCACTGCCTGTTTATTTACGGTCAGCAAGACATCAGAAACACTCCAAAAGAAATCATCAAAAACACTTCCTACATGACATAACAGGGCTATATTGGGCGTAGGATTGGTTTGTTGTGTTTAGGGTATATTTATGAATGCAGTCTGGACCACGTGGGCTTGAGTTTCAGAGGAGGTGATGTTGTTTGTGAGTCAAGGTTTAAGGCTTGTTTTAACAGGGCCCATCATGCAGTGATTTATGGTCAGTTGTGTAGCAGCCCTACATCTATCTTTAGGAAGCTGGGCATTTACGGGGATGATTTTGTTTGAGGGAATCATTATTTTGGTGGGACAGCTGACCGCAGCTGACCTACTGCTCACACGCTGATTGTCCATAACAGTGAAGTGTCATGCCTGACATACCTGCCTGGCACACATGCGCACACACACGCACGCACACACTTATACAGCTCTGGAAAAAATTAAGAGACCACTTCAAAGCTATTTGGATTTGCCATAACTAGGTACTTGTTTTGCAAAACTACTGATGATGTGTCTTAAAGATTTAACATAAAAATATTATCGTTTAGAACATGCATTTACAGGAATACCATTTGATGATATAAAAATATTCCATGCTTTCACACCTGAAATACAGTTAATATGGACCTCTTGAAAATTCACAGTTTCTCTTCTACTGGATTTGTTTGAGTAAAAGGCTTTATTGTCAAGATGGTTCTGTCATTCTATCTATCTATCTATCTATCTATCTATCTATCTATCTATCTATCTATCTATCTATCTATCTATCTATCTATCTATCTATCTATCTATGGTTCTGCCATTCTATCTGTCTGTCTGTCTATCTGTCCATCCATCCCTCCCTCTCCATCCATCCATCCATCCCTCCCTCCCTCTGTATCCATCCATCCATCCATCCATCCATTCCTCCCTCCCTCCCTCCCTCCCTCCCTCCCTCTGTATCCATCCATCCATCCATCCGCCAGAAAATGATGATTGACCCAAATGGCCATTTGTTCCGACAAATATTGATTTCTTAACTTTTTTGAAGTTAACTTGTTGTCTAAAAATGAATATAAACAGGTCTAAAAACATGACACCTTTTTGGTAATTTCATAAAATTGTTATTTTATGCTCTAAATGACATCATTTTTCATTTAGAAGAAATGTTATTAGAATTTTGAAGAATAAAACAAAAACATTTTTCTCAGAGATTTTATTATTTAACTTTTTTTTCCTTCTCCAGAATACCATAGCAACGGTCTGGCAACACCCAAGTAACCATCTCTCAACCCTAGCAACTACGTAGCAACAACTTTAAACCTACTTCAAACTTTTTCTAACTTCAAAAGTTCTCAAGCCAACATTAATGTTCGTACACAAACTTTACTCAAGTTGTTAATGAATTTTAATAGCAATTTCTTTCTGAGTGAAAGGATTGTTACATACCCAAATACCTTAGCAACTGCAACCACGCAGCAAGACCCCACAAAATATAGATTTTGTCCCCCTCATTTTTTTAGGTCTGAGAACAGGGAATATTTAATCATAATATTTCATTGTCATGGAATTTGCAATCGTTTAATGTCAAAATTATTAGTCCTCCTGTGAATTATTTGTTCTTTTTCACACATTTCCCAAATTATGTTTAACAGAACAAGGAATTTTTCACAGTATTTCCTATAATATTTTTCTACTGGAGAAAGGGAAGCTAATAATTCAGGAGGGCTAATAATTCTGACTTCAACTGTATGTATATAATTTCTAACTATTATTTATGATTTTTTCGTGTGTGTTTTACAGCTTCACATACGGCACAGGAACAATCCTGACACAAGCATCTCCAGAAAAGCATGCTGGTACAGGTCGAGTCCAGCTGAAATGTACCCAAGAGCCCAATCATTTTGAGGACTCACACTGTGAAGGGACACTGTTCAGAACAGAAACGCCTAAGAAAATAACTTCTGATTTCCAAACTTCCAGCATACTCCTATAGGAATGTATGATTCAAGAGATCTGCTTTGGAACAGTTTGCTCAGATCCCGTCTGAATGGGTTTATTTTTAAACAGTATTTCGACATTGTTATACATTGATTTATTGCAGATGACAGAACGAGAAATTTTTTTATGTTAACCTGAAACAACAAAAATGGTGTAGTTCTTTCCCTTTTTTTGTTTTGATGACTTCAATTAAATGTGCATTATGTTTATATAATTAGACAGAGTTGAAAAATATGCACTTTTCTTTTTTGGTGTTACGAGTTTAGTGTTATGAGAGTTACGGCAGTATGTTTCAAGAAGGATGGGTGTTACCAAACTTTAGGATCTACTGGATGACATGGAGACTAGATGGATATAAAATGAGCAATTTAATTCCAATTGGTGTGTTTGTTGAGCAACCTTTAACAAAAGAACTAGGTGAGATTTGAGGAAGAAGTTTATAAATGACTCACATAATTTCCCCTTCCTTCTCCCTGAAGAGTTTTGCTGGTTCATTTTGTCACCTGCTTTATTTATTGTTATTTGGGGGTTGATGTTTTTTTATTTTATTATTTAATTTGAAGTACAAATGAAATGTAATGTGCATTTGGAAATCAAAACTAACCATATGATTTTGTTAATTCACATCGCTACCCAGCAGGCACTGGACGTTAACATGACACCAGATTGATGTTGTTCGCCAACGTCAGACGATGTTGCATTTTGGGTGAAAATGAATATCAGGTTGATGTCAGAATCCAACATCTGGCCGACGTCAGTGTCCAACGTCAGACAGACATTGAATTTTGGTCACTTTCCAACGCAACCTATAAACAACCAAATATCAACATCTAATGATGTTACAGCTTGACGTTGTTTGGAGGTTACCACTATGACATCTATCAGACGTTGGATTTTGGTTGCCATACCATACATGAATAAATCTCAGTATTTGACGTCAATATGATGCTGGTTTAAGATGTTGGCTCGACGTTGGATTTTGGTCACCTTCCAACGCAACCTAAAATCAACCAAATATCAACGTCATTTGACGTCGTTATTGGACATCAAAATAACGTTTTCCTTGGACACTGGCTAGACATTGAATTTTGGTGACCTGACATCACGACCTAAACCTAATATGAACATCTTATGATGTTGTGTGCCTGCTGGGTAGTTTTGTGGTGAACAATTCATCTGTGCGTGTCATTAAGAAAAAAAAAATTGCCCTTGTAATCTTTAATTGAAATCTGAAAATGCACTTCCTGTTTTTATTTTTTTCTGTTAAATTGTCAGATTATGTATGTCTGATACTCCAACTGTCAGTTTTGACAACAAACAGAAATGTTGAGGAGGTGGTTTCTGTTAGTTTGTAATGACTCTTCTAAAACCCATTTACAGATCTTTCTGAATGAAATGACTACTTTGGGCAGTCGTGGCCTGGTGGTTAGAGTGTTGGACTCGTGATCCGAAGGTTGCTGGTTCGATACTCGGTACCAGCGGGAATTGGGGGTGGGGGGAGTGAATGACCAGCACTCTCCACCACCCTCAATACCACGACTGAGGTGAGTCCCTTGAGCAAGGCACCGTTCCCCCCAACTGCTCCCCGGGCGCCGCAGCATGGCTGCCCACTGCTCCGGGTGTGTGTTCACGGTATGTGTGTGTTCACTAACTGTGTGTGTGCACTTGGATGGGTTAAATGCAGAGCACAAATTCCAAGTATGGGACACCATACTTGGCCACACTACACTTCACTTCACTTCACTACTTTAATACATCCAATCAGCTCACAGTAGAAAAAACAAGCCACGCCCACTGTTTTCTGATTTAAGATCGTCACAATATGAAAAAAAACAAAAACAAACAGTCGCAGCTTCCGGTTAATGTAGACTTTAATTGCAATTTTATTTTATACATTTTATAAGTTTATTTATAAAAATTAAGTCAACTTAACAGTTTCAGGTCACAGTGGGTTTGCTCATTTTTTTAAGTAAAGTAAACTTTTAAGTTTCTTTTAAGGCACAAGTTTTTTTACAGTGCAGTACATTAGCATTTTAGCCTATTAGCATGTAATCCCTGATGCAAAATGCTCCAAACATGTGAGTAACGAGACCAGTGCATGAGTAGTTACATGACCTATTATCTAGAGAGAGCTTCCTTTAGTCTGCAGAACAAGGAATAGAGTTTGGGATAAAGCAGGCCTTATCCAATGCAGTGCCTGTGCAGGATGTCCTCAGTCAAGATTGAGCCTTCGTTTACTTCCATGGGTTCCTCTGCCCCTGAAAAATACACTGCAACTTATGTTCACTGACAGCTTCGCTGCGTCTGTCTGCTAACTAGACATCTGCCTGCTGACCTTTCTCCAACCAATCCTTTCCTACTTGAGTGATAGACACACACACACACACACACATACACACACATGCACACATATTCTGCAAACACCGGAGCACCCCCACACACACATTCGGCAAACACCGGAGCGCCCACACACACACACACATATACACATTTGCCCACACAGACAGGAAGGGGCAGCGATGTAGACAGATATTCTGTTTTTCCACTGCGGCTACAATTAGATCAGGTTATCTGAGGAAGGGCTGTGACTGTGACTGTGGGTTTGCTGTGCAGGGCTGAGGTGGAGGATCTGTTTGCTGTCTTTAGGTTGCTGGCGGGATGAGGGTCCAGCCGTGGCATTATAGTACACAGGCAGACCATTTAAGGGCTGTTACACTTCATTTACACATGTGCAAACAAACACACACACACACACACACACACACACACCACTCTGCACCACATACATCATACACTAGCCTTACAGTGCAAATCAAATTCCAATGTTAACAGCCTCATGACACATGTCTGTCTGTCTATATAATGTCTGTCTGTCTGTCTATATATTGT
>CAIGQV010003909.1:8078266-8109887 GCA_903798115.1 Danio jaintianensis | reverse complement strand
CTCTCTCTCTCTCTCTCTCTCTCTCTCTCTCTCTTTCTCTCTCTCTCTCACACACAGGCTCAGAGTCGACTGCTATGTTGTGACATTTCTCAAGCCTTGTTTTGTAATGATGCATCTGGAAGCTGCAGAGAAGGACGTCTCCACCTCTGAGCTCGGAAAAATTGGCTGCTTGGTTTAGAAACTGAAATGTTTACATATTTAAATCAACATTTGATTTGGTAGTCATAATCGCATAAACTGTTTTTACATTTTTTCTGAAGAAAATGTGTTCGCTGAGAGTGTTAATTCATTGTCAGTCTAAATGCTTTCTAAGTCTCAGTTGCTACATTCACACACTGTTGTTAGACATTGTCGGTTGTGTTTACTAACAGCTGCGACTCTCAAGTTGTTCTGTGTATGCTGCAGCAGACAGGAATGCATTGGTCTTTATGGACTGATATTTGATGTCAATCCGCTTTTATAGCCTTCAGTCATGCTTGTAACCACAGCCACTGGTGGCAATAGTAAATATAAAGCCTTTAAGATCTTTAGGGATTTCATTTTATTCGAAACTATTTTGGGTAACTCCCGCTGCATTCATCCTCTCAAGGATTCATCTAAAACCCTTCAGTTTATATTTTTTCGTTATGTGCCAAAACGCTTCTCAAATGTGGACTGCATAATAGCCTTATTTACTGTCATTTTCCATAACCTATGTGAGGTTTATGAGTCTAAAAATAGCGTTAACATAAAATATCATAAAATAAAATAATTTAGTTTAAAAATATATATTATTTTGGTATAGGGCAGACAGGAAAAAGACAAAGGAAGTTTTGTAAAAAAAAAAAAAGTAGAAAACATATTGTGTTAACATGAAGGAATTTTTCATTTATTATTATTATTTTTATTATAATTTTATATAAATTTTATAATGTAATTAACAGGGGCTGCACGGTGGCGCAGTGGGTAGCACGTTCGCCTCACAGCAAGAAGGTCGCTTGTTCGAGCCTCGGCTGGGTCAGTTGGCATTTCTGTGTGGAGTTTGCATGTTCTCCTCGTGTTGGCGTGGGTTTCCTCCAGGTGCTCCGGTTTCCCCCACAAGTCCAAAGACATGCGCTATAGGTGAATTGGGTAGGCTAAATTGTCCGTAGTGTATGTGTGTGAATGAGTGTGTATGGATGCTTCCCAGTGATGGGTTGCAGCTGGAAGGGCATCCGCTGCGTAAAACATATGCTGGATAAGTTGGCGGTTCATTCCGCTGTGGCGACCCCGGATTAATAGAGGGACTAAGCCGAAAAGAAAATGAATGAATGAATGAATGAATAATAACCACATAGCATTAACATAACCACATAGCATTTAAATGATAAATAAAATAAAATAATTTATTTTTATTTTAGTAGGGCAACCAGTGTACACTGAGAACATTTTGTGAAAAGTATTAAACATTGTGTTAACATATAATTTTTGCTATTGTTTTTTTATTAAGAAATGCAATTAAATAACTAAATTTAATTTAATTAATAATTAGCATATTAATTAACTGTAGATAATTATGTGAATCTATGTTATTGTCAATGTAAGAAAAAAATACTAGTAATTTTTAGCAATCTTTTAAACCCCCCAAAAATCGAAACACAATGCATTGTGTAATTTAAATTTATGGTTAATAAATAAATAAATTCTTCATAAAAACAATACATTATAATGTCTATTTTAACCTATAAAATCACAAGTTTGATTGCTTCACTAAGCTGAATTGCAAGAATTCAGTTATCATTCATGTGTGCAGCACATACAGTTGTCAAAATGATTAGCCCTCCTGTGGATTTTTTTTTTCTTTCACAAATATTTCCCAAATGATATTTAACAGAGCAAGGAATTTTTCATAGTATTTCCTATAATATTTTTTCTTCTGGAGAAATATTCTTTCTTATTTGTTTTATTTCAGGTAGAATAAAAGCAGTTATAGTTTCTTTTTAAACAATTTTAAAAGATACTAGTTATCATTATAGTAATATTATTACCCCCCTTTAAGCAATATATTTTTTTCCATTGTCTACAGAACAAACCATCGTTATACAATGATTTGCCTAATAACCCTAACTTGCCTAATTAACCTAGTTAAGCCTTTAAATGTCACTTTAAGCTGAATACTAGTATCTTGAAAAATATCTAGTAAAATATTATGTACTGTCATCATGGCAAAGATAAAAGAAATCAGTTATTAGAAATGAGTTATTAAAACTATTATGTTTAGAAATATGTTGATAAAATCTTCTTTCCGTTAAACAGAAATTGGGGAAAAAATATACAGGGGGGCTAATAATTCTGACCTCAACTGTATGTACTGTGTATGCAATAATAATGCCTTTAGCAAGCACCACCAACAATAAATGAACTCTTGATCAAGTCAGTCATATTGACCATATCTCCTTTCGGACTTCCTGTCTCCCAGATTTCAGAGCGCAGCGGCAGAAGTGATCAATGACTGACAGAACGTCCTCTGGTCCTGGAGCTCAGAGACTTACGATTGGGTTTCAGCAAGAGAGAGAGAGAGAGAGAGACTGTATAACAGGAATGGGATGAGTAATGTCTGCAGCAGCACCACCCACCAGCTCCACCTCACCCAGCCTGAAATCCAATCGCTCCCTCAGGTGCGCAGCTAATCACTGTGTCATCATTCCCACTGCAGGATCAGCTCCTATCCCTATCTCTGCACTGTAAATAAAACAGTCTGTATTCGTATTTTGTGATTCACAAGTGTTTTCTGTTTATTTACGGTTGTGAATTGCATTATGGGAGCTTGATCTCTGCTCTGTCGGCTTTTGATGTTGAAAATTCAACTCTACAGTTTAACAAAGTGACTTTTATTGACATTTTAGTAGTTTGAAATAATATACTGTAATGTATAAGAAGTAGTATATAGAGACATAAGTCTGCAAAATAACAGAAAATGTACTGGCACTTTATTACAAGGTTTTTGTAGCATAATATACAACACCAACCCAGACATTAGACACTTTAAACTATTAAAAATGTTAATAAAAATCACTTTGTCGAACTTAAAAGTTGTTAAAAGAAAAAAGTTAAAAGTTGTTGGAAGAAAACTCAAGGTCCCATAATGCAATTCAAAAGCTTAAATAACAATTAAAAATTAAAAACATAAATCACAAAATACGGAAAACTGCTCATTGATGGATATTTTTTACAGTGTGTCATCACACCAAACACAGTGTAGATGCCGAGTCCTGCTCATCTCATAAAGACAAACAAACATAAACGTATAAAAATAAATTACTGTAGCAACTGCATTTAAAATAAGGTGCAACTAAAGCCATATAATCTTGTCAAGTTCCCACTTTGATGTTTAGTCTGACAGGCTGTAAATGCGATAAGCCATATTTGGATTTTGTATTACATAGTTTATGATGGATAACTGGTAAAACCTCATTAACCAAGACCGAGCTTTGTAAACATGTAGATTTGAGTGGCTTGATGTTTTGTAGCATTACTGGCTGCCTATTTTATTTTATTTTTTTAGCAGTGCTAGTTTCAGAAGTACGTTTTGCATTCGGATTTTAAAAAGTCTTAGATAAGCGTATTTACAAATCAACCAGCTATGAGGTATTGCATTCACATTACACACTTTTAGTTGAAGAAAGAAGTATATGAAAATGGGCTTTAAAGTGGAAAAGAACTACACATTACAATGAAAAATGACAGAGAAATATTCATTCATTCCTTTTCCTTCGGCTTAGTTCCTTTATTCATCAGGGTTTATCACAGCGGAATGAACCGCCAACTTATCCAGCATTTGTTTTACACAGCGGATGCCCTTCCAGCTGCCACCCAGTACTGGGAAACATCCATACACACTCATTCACACACATACACTACGACCAATTTATTTTATTCAATTCACCTATAGCGCATGTCTTTGGACTGTGGGGGAAACCGGAGCACCCGGAGGAAACCCACGCCAACACGGGGAGAACATGCAAACTCCACACAGAAATGCCAACTGACCCAGCTGGGACTCGAACCAGTGACCTTCTTGCTGTGAGGTGACAGTGCTAACCACTGTGCCACCGTTTTGCCCCACAGAGAAATATAAAACTGTCAATCTAAAGTTTCTATATTTGTTGCAATATATATATTATATTTATAAGAGTTTAAAGAGAATGTTTCAGATGTTTGGGAGTGCACTGGGGTTTTTCACTACTAAACGCAATAGTTTTAAAGTTAATGCCAACAGTTGAGTTCAAGTATGTACAGTCAAGAACCTCAGAGCTCATAACAGCTCTGTCTTTTAGGTTATTGTTGAAAATATATTTGATGCCAAGTCTTTCTTCTGTTGCACTAAAATGTGTACTGTAAAAGAGATAGTTCTCCCAAAAATCTCTAATCTCAAGTGGTTCCAAACTTTTATGAGTGTTTTTTATTCTGTTGAACAAAAAATGCTGATATTTTAAAGAAAGTTGAAAACCGGCAACCCTTGACTACCATAGTAGGTAAAAACAAATACTATGGAAGTCAATCTTTACCAGTTTTCAACTTTCTTCAAAATACTTTTTTTTTGTGATCAACAGAAAAAAGAAAGTCAAACCGGTTTCTGACAAGTGAAGGATGAGGAAACGATGACAGAATTTTCAGATTTTAAAGTTTTTTGGTTTCTGTCAAAGACAAACTGTATAATTTATTCTCTCTCTCTCTCTCTGCATCTGATTTACAGCCCCTCTCTCATGAATGTCAAGAAAGATGATGCTTTCATATTATGGCTGGATGGTCATGAATGCACAATAAGTTTACTGTATGTCTCTCAAAGTGCTTGTAGAAAGAAATAACGCTGCTATTGTCATGCTATTAAAAACATTTTTAGTTCATATGAAAAAATAATGTCAAAAATGTGAGTTTTTCTTGTTGGAGTGAATTATAATCTATATTTTGGAATATGTTCAGTATAAGTGTGCGGTTGTCTCAGTCAATATAGACATGTGATTGCAGTGATAGCAGGATTACAACTGAACAAATTATTGCGTGTGCGATTTAGTTAAACAAGTTAACAAAATATTTTGCACACCATATGTCCATGAATGGATTCATTTATTCATGACCACTATGCAGGCTTATTTCACCAGGCATCTTTTAAAGGGTTCTATTTCAAATTTAAAGGAATGTTCAACCGATTCATTGAAGAGATCCGATTCATGTTCAACTGATTTATTAAGTTGATTCGACTCTTATTGTATGATTCTCTGATAAATTCGACACGGCAAGAAGCTTGTAGCGTACGTACGCGTGTAGTTTCTTGACAATGAAGTTCACAATCTGGTTTCTCGCGAATTTAACTCCAGCGTTGCATTTAATACCGCTTTTGCGCTTTAAAATGTGCGCGTAAACAAACCTCATGTTGGTAGCCTATATCTGTAAATCATACTAGTTTCTGATGCGGCTTTTCATCGCCCACTTTATCCCCCTCCTCCTCCCCCAGAACAAAAGTGAAACTCCGCCTTTACTGAAGACCCCGTGTGGATGAGGAGACAGTCGTACCCGGTATGGTGTGTGTGTTTTTGGACACTGCACACAGGGATGTTTTGGACAGAAGTGACCGACAGCGGGAACGACGCCGAATCCCGTTTCCAACTGTAAACACGTGTGTAGATCAGCTGTTTTTACACTGGAGCTTCACAAACAGAGCTCGCCTGGGCGCGTGACAGAGTTTGAGAGCGCGCCTGGTTGATTTCAAGGGGATTAAAGTTTTTTAACTACCTCAGAATGAGTGACCTAGACGAAGACTTCGCGAAGATTTTAATGCTGAAGGAGGAGAGGATACGAGATCTTGAGAGGCGTTTGCTGGAGCGAGAAGACGAGATCAGCGAGCTGAAGAGAAAGCTGCACAAATGTCAGTCCGTTTTACCGAGCGCGCAGATCGGCCCGCGGACGCACCGCGCGCAGGGAATATCAGCCGAACCGCAAACGCACCAGGATTTATCTAATCAAAGCTTTAGGAGAGTTGCCAAATCGGACAGGTGAGAGATTTCACTTCTGTGTTTAACATATGCAGCTGTAATGCACGTCTTGGATCGTGATGACTTTTTATAGTTTGTTGGCACTTTGTTGGCATGATTTCATTTGATTCCAGTGTTAAGTATATTTGAGGTTGAGCATTCAGGACATGAATGAAGAAACTCTCATGATGACAGAGCATCTTTGTGAAGCTTCAGTGAGAGAGAGGGAGAGGATGAGGTGGTGGTGGGGGAGATAGAGTGTATCATTGATCTAAACCATCATCATCATCAGCTCCCAGAGGGCTCTGTGCACAGGAAGCTTCGTGCATTATCGGCTTTTAGGGTTGAACGTGTAGCGCCCAAGAGCCTGTCTGAGGATATTTAATACGCCATTAGAAAGTGCTTTGTTTGACCATATGCTTCCCCTCCCATCAGCCCCATACATCTGATTCTTTTAGCATCTTTGTGTATAAGATTTGGCTGAATATTAATTAGGACTTTGACTTTTTTATTATTTATTTAATTATTATTTTTTTAAGTGTATTTAAATTATCTGTAAAATGTGCAGAACTAGTTTTGAGTATGCACTTTTAATCTTTTGTTTTTATTTGTGCTATTTATTTCTTTAAATGTTGATGCTTCAGTATTTACAGCTTGGAGTAAAATCCATACACCACAATCCAGATTGGGACTGTACAAATTGTCAAAATGTCAACAGTTGGATTCAACAAAAATGTGTACAGTAGAACCAACAGTTCTGTGTACAATTCACAACAGTTCTGTCTTTTAGATTATTGTCAAAAATATCTGAAACGTGTACTCAAAAATGAAAATTTACACACATTTTTCTTAATCTCAATTGATTCCAAACTTTTATGGGTTTTTTATTGTTGAACACAAAAGATGATATTGTAAAGAAAGATGAAAGATGACTGTACAAATTGTGAGCATCACCTCACTTTTTATTTACAAGCAGCAATGCCCACAAGAGGGCAGAAGCTTTTTTGTTGTTGTTTTCCCCTCATCACTTAAGGGCCATTACATCACTAATAACCTAAATCACTAATAGTCTTTATAATTACATTTTTAGGGATGTTCACCCTTGGAGCACAGTATGTGCAATTATGTTTTTTGTGACAGTGTGAAGTTGTGTGAAGACAGATGTGCTGCTCTAATGACTCCGACATTAATGATTTCATTATGGAAGAAGCAGAGGGATAAAAGCTGTTTGTAGCTTAATGAGCATTGAGACCATATGCTGGTAAACAAACTTTACTTCATGAAGCTTCATCTGTCCCTCAGCTTTTCGCTAATTATAATAATTGCAATGAAAATACTACTTTTAGCCCCCCCTGTTAGGGATGAAGATGAAATGTATCACAATAATCATAATTCACTGAATGTTATTATCGTTAAAAGAAGAAAAAGATAAATATATTGTAGCCCATATAGAAATGTGATAAATAAGATTCAACAAGGTACTGGAAATATTCCTCAGAGATTTTGGTCCATATTGGCATGATAGCATCACGCAGTTGCTGCAGATTTGTTGGCTGCACATCCATGATGCGAATCTCCCGTTCCACCACATCCCAAAGGTGCTCTATTGGATTGAGTTCTGGTGACTGTGGAGGCCATTTGAGTACAGTGAACTCATTGTCATGTTCAAGAAACCAGTCTGAGATGAATGCCGGTTTATGACATGGTGTGTTATCCTGCTGGAAGTAGCCATCAGAAGATTGGTACCCTGTGGTCATAAAGGGATGGACATGGTCAGCAACAAAACTCAGGTAGGCTGTGGTGTTGACACGATGCTCAATTGGTACTAATGGGCCCAAAGTGTGGCAATTAAATATCCCCTACACCATCACACAACCAGCCTGAACCGTTGATACAAGGCAAGATGGATCCATGCTTTCATGTTGTTGACGCCAAATTCTGTCAAGACGCCAAGACCTTCTATTGTCCAATTTTGGTGAGCCTGTGCGAATTATAGCCTCAGTTTCCTGTTCTTAGCTGACAGGAGTGGCACCCGATGTGGTCTTCTGCTGCTGTAGCCCATCTGCCTCAAGGTTCGACGTGTTGTGCATTCAGAGATGCTCTTCTGCATACCTCGGTTGTAACGAGTGGTTATTTGAGTTACTGTTGCCTTTCTATCAGTTGGAGCCAGTGGCCATTCTCCTCTAACCTCTGGCATCAACAAGGCATTTGCACCCACAGAACTGCCGCTCACTGGATATTTTCTCTTTTTCAGGCCATTCTCTGTAAACCCTAGAGATCGTTGTGCGTGAAAATCCCAGTAGATCAGCAGTTTCTGAAATACTCAGACCAGCCTGTCTGGCACCAACAACCATGCCACGTTCGAAGTCACTTAAATCACCTTTCTTTCCCATTCTGATGTTCGGTTTGAACTGCAGCAGATCATCTTGTACTCAGACCAGCCTGTCTGGCACCAACAACCATGCCACGTTCAAAGTCACTTAAATCACCTTTCTTCCCCATTCTGATGCTCGGTTTGAACTGCAGCAGATAGTCTTGACCATGTCTACATGCCTAAATGCATTGAGTTGCTGTCATGTGATTGGCTGATAAAAAATTTGCGTTAACGAGCAGTTGGACAGGTGTACCTAAGAAAGTGGCTGATGAGTGTATGTGACACATATGAGAAATTCTTTTTTATTTTTATTTTATATATATAAAATGTCATATATGCAACATATATTTCAGGATATTGCACAAATGGGTGCTTTATATATTTTTCCAACTATCAAAATGACAAATATATATATAAAATCAATATTTAGAAACATATGTTGAAATATATGCATATATGACAATTTATATATGTAAAATCTGATTATTAACTTTGTGTGTAACATGTAATGTGCATATTGCCATATATCAGATTTCTATGTGAGGGAGTTTTTGTGCTAACAGACAGACAGTGAAAAGCACTGGGGAATTTAGTGTTATTAATTAAGGAGTGGTCAAGACTAGAATTATAGTTAAAAGTGAGATCTTGGTGTCATCTATAAAAAGATGTGGTGCACTGGTAAGGGTCCCAAAGAGATAAAATGGCAGCAGATGTGAGTCTGTGGCAGAAAAGAGCAGCCACAATAGTCATGTTACAACAGATCCTCTTTCCATCGATCCACAGAGGAAGAACCCTGCAGGAAGAGTTTATAGGTGAAATTTAAAGCCTGTTTTTCTGGGAGAGGTCCTTTCAAGGGCAGTGACAGCGCGAAAGAGATTGAGGGACAACAGCGAGAGGCAGAAAGAAGGAATAATCTTGCGTTTGTTATTTTCATACATTGTTTTGACGAGCTGTTGTTTGTGTGTTATTTTTGACTTCTAATGCTATCCAAAGAATGGTAGACATCTGGGTGCTGTTGTGGGCCTTTGAGGTCTTTTGACAAACGGTTTCAGTTTCAAATTTCAAAGATGAGGTTTGTCTCGCTTATTTTCACACGCTCTTCATCTTTTTGAAGTCTGTCTGATTTATTAATCAAACTAAAGCTTTCATGGAGAACTCTACAGGCCCAGAATATTCATCCTAACCAGAACAGAAGCCCCAATGTGCTCTGCTGTTTCTTATTTTCACTTTATTTATATTTTAGGGATAGATACAGTCTACATTATCATATATAATTTCTTCGGGTTGTGAAAATGAGCTTCATTCTGTTTTTGGGCCTGCTTTTCACCATAAGTATTGCTTTCCTCCTATTACTTCCTTCCTGCTGTGTGTCTGTCCTTGTCTGACACCAGAGGGCGCTTTATGTTCTTTTATAAACTTGCAAACAGATCAAACATGTTGCATCTCTACTAGTTCTCCACAGTGAGGTTAAGACAAGCTGTTTAAACAGTGTAGCAACTGACCCACATTTTACTTCAATAAATATGTCATAGGTTTAGATTTGAATGCAGTATCTGTGTGTATGCAAACATCTTGGCAGTTGATCATTACATTAATCTCTTGCCCAAGAATAATTTAATGCATTAAATGTTACTGTAGTCACATAATTAGGAGTAAGTTATCACAATGAAACCCTGACAGTGGTTTCCTGGCAGTAATGTTTTTTTTTGGCCACAAACTGTAATTAATAAACTATGTTAAATGACAACATATAAATGTTTTAACAATAAACTACTTTATTATAGCCCACTGTTAACTTTTTGTATTAACATTTACAGTACTTGTGTTATTGTCTTCTTTGTTTGTTATTGTAGCAAAAATGTTATGATTTGGAATTTCTATGACTTCAGTGACCTCATATTTTCCATTGAAACACTTATTCCAATTACATTTGTAAAAAAAAACAACCCTTACTAAAAATAACCATAGTTTTTCTTTTAATAATAGTGAAAACGTAGTAACTGTTTCTGGCGTATTGATTACCACTTGTATAGATAGGCCTATATTTTTATTACACATAACCTGGTTGAACTTTTAATGGTTAAGCTAAACAATGACTGGTGGTTTTACAATGTTTTTTTTTTTTTTTGTAGTAAAACCATGGTACACTGAAAAAAATTATTCATTGGATTTACTATTTTTTCTAAGAAGTGGTTGCAAACAATGTATATGGGCTGAATTTAAACAGACTAATTAAGTTGAACATTACTAAATTTAATTTGTTTAAATTCAACCCATATAAATTGTTTGCAACCACTTACCTTAAAAAATTAAGTAAATTTAGTGAACCATTTTCTTTCAGTGCCACTTCTAGAAAAAGAAGCATTTATATAAATGGACATTAGTCTGAAAACTGTACTGAGAAACAGACATTATGACAACTTAATCTAGATCTGGGTTTAACTATAGCTTTGGTACTCATATATACATTTTTGGAAATTTGAGATAATTTACGTACTTCTGCTGTACTGAACAACATCCGTTTACTGAGTGTCCTGGAATCCCGCGCGCTTCTGTGACGCGCACCAGCGTTCAGTGCAGACTCGAGCTCCACTCATTGATCACGTCACTGCCCACGAGCGACGCTGCTGTCAGTGCTGTGAGGATTTGTGTGGCTTTGAGCGCTTCCTTTTTCCTTTTTTCACGGATACACAGAGAGAGTTTTATCCAACAGGTTCTTCTCGCTCTGTAGTTCATTTTACATTAGAAGCGGATTTTTTTTGGGTTTTCTCCCTTCACAGTAGGCTAAAGTTATTACAAGTGCAGTTCTGGGAGCTTTCTTTCTGTTCGGCTCGGTTTTATTCGGTTCGGAAAGGATGATGATGGGGACTTTACGCGACCTCCAGTACGCGCTTCAGGAGAAAATTGAAGAATTGAGACAGAGAGATGCGCTCATTGACGAACTGGAGCTCGAACTAGACCAGAAGGACGAACTCATTCAGAAGCTGCAGAACGAGCTGGACAAGTACCGATCCGTGATCCGTCCGGCCACCCATCAGGTCCAGAGCCGCTCGGAGCTGCCGGAGCATCAGCGCACCAAACGGCAGGCGATCAGCGCCGAACCCGCCAACATCCAGCAGCTGAGTCACGTGACGCTGCCCAACGTCCCCAAAAGCGCCAAGTAGGTTAATCTGACAGAATTAAACATTCAGCCAATCGATGAGACTTAAACATCAGCAAATACTGCATTTTAACAATCGATTAACCGCGTCAAATACCAACTTGAATTCAACTTTAAACTATTATCAGCAGTAGACCCATCACATGCCAACTGTTGCTGTGATTATTGAGTTTAATGATTTATTTGATGACTTTAATGTTGAATTTGAAGTTTTAAGTCATCAAACACACATCAAGATCTATAAAACATCAATACAGTATTTAAACGAGTATGAATTATTCTAGTATTAATAACTAGCCTATCAGAAAGCTAGTGTAAACCTGATTAGCAATTTTTTTGGTGGCCTATAGTATTTTACAGTGTACTTGTTGCATGTGTTCCATGTGCTTCCATACTGGTATTAACAATAACTTATGCATATTTACATGCAACTGACCCTAAATCTAACATTTATCCTAACCCTAACCATGTAAATACACATAGATAATTAATATTACTCAGTAATTAACTGTATTGTAACACTGTAACAAGGTCACCATAAACTGAAGTGTAGCATTGTTTACCAACTCAGGCTCATTGGAAATACAGGATTTAGCATACATCTTTGTGAAACTCCAAAGATGTACTTCAACGAACAGTATATTTGACTGCGGTTTCTAGGTAAAATTAATGCTACTGAGCAGTATATATTGCCAACAACTTTTGCTCCTTTTCACACTAATTATATTTACAGGGAAACATGATCAATGAATAAAGGATTATTTTCAGCCAGATCTTTGAACAACACCAAATAATTACCACAAAACAACTTAACAATGTCTGTAATTTGTAATCAAACATGTTTGCTTCACCTGTCTTTCTTCTTATGGACATCTTTTATAGCATTGTCAGATTTCTCTATAGCTCACTTTGTACAGTGTTATACTTGTGACGCAGAGCACTTCGGTGAAGCAAGGTTTCACAAATAAGATAAAAGCTATGTAAAATCAAGGTATATCTATCTGGTTGCAGTGCACTTTCCTCTAATGCCTGGTTCTGAAAACACTATTGGTTGGGTTTATGGAATAGTTTAGGTCAGTGGTGCACTAGGTGATATGTACGATGAGTCCCTCCTTCTCATGAACGTGTACAAGAAGGACGTGTATCTAAAACGTACAACAAAACATACTCTAAGAAATGTATTTCAGAAATTCAGGCTTCCACACAATTCATTCAGTTTATCCCAACATAAATTGATTAACTTAACAAATTTAAGTGGATTGAACATAAAGTAATTAAGTTGTCGCAAAAAATGTGTTGTTTAAGCTCATTTTACCTAGTTTAAACAAGCAGCAAAATAATTTTCAAGCAGCAAATGTCATTTTCACTCATTTTTTGTGTATGTAATGTATATTTTAACTTTTTGAATCTTACCAGACTCTTCCTGATGAACCTGATCCGTGGTTAGCTTAAGAAACTTCAAATAAGATGTGCATTCTGACACTGATCTGACATACAGCTTTTTGCAAAGCTGCTACATACTAGGGAGGCATGCATGTACTTTTGTGTTAAAAAAGTCACCTGTTGTTCTTCAGAAAATCACCCAATAAATATCTTCGTTTTTGCTTAATATATAAAGCTGTACACAACCCATGTCCTTTTTAGCTGCTAATACCAAATTACAACAGTTTACAGTGACAACAATAAAGTATCTTGGCTATACTGTAATGTTTTGAAAAGATAATAATAATAATGAGTTTGAAAGGGAGGACAATATCATGGGTTTTTCAGGTTGCACAATTGAAATCATCCTGATCTAAAAAACTCCCTCACAAAGCAAGCTCATTATGTTCTGTTCAAAATGCCATTCATTGACATTTGCAGAAGCATCTCATTGATGACACCTCAAGAAAGTTTTGATTATGCGCAGGGAAGCAGATGAACCAGGAATAAAATGTCTGTGCTGTGCATACAGGAGCAGCGATGTGGGAAATACCCAAAGTCTGGCCTATAATAATAACTGCTTTGTTTAACGGCCTGATAATTTGCTTATCAAAGCAGCATGATGTCATTCAGCAGGTGGATCGCGAACACTATTTACATGATCAGCTGTTATTATGCGCACAGTAGTGTGTCTTGATGCGTTTTAATTGAAATAGACACTGGCACGATTAGAGGACCTAACCAGACTAAACAGTTCCCCTGGAAGTGAAGGATCTTCATGTTTCAACCTGCTGTCATAAACACACACACACACACACACTCTTAATTAATTAGCATCTAGTGGTTTAGTAGCAGAGGAACATCATTCTTGTGTTCTGAGCAGCTTGGCCTCCCCATCTGCTGTGCATCTGACAGCTCAACACTGTACTAATTTACAACACAACCTTGTTTTGTACTGAATGACCCTTTGAACCCCATCGCACTGGAGCATGTTTTGCCTTTTATTTTTTTTAATCTGCGTGTATCTTGAACTGATGAGCACTTCGAGCAACAATTTTAAAGAAAAAAACAACAACTTCATAACAGCTTGTGTTTGCCTGCCAGATGGGAACTAACTGACAATAATATTGCTTTACTTTTGGAAAGCTTATAATGTTTTCAAAGATAATCTCAAAAAATAAATTAAGATCATGGTGCAAAAATGAGTACACCCCAATAAATGTTGTTAATATTAATAAAGAGGAAACATCTAATCAAGACAATCATAAAAAAATATTACATTGTTTAGTAAATTAATTTAGGATTTTTTTTTTTTAATTTAAATATAATTTATTAATATTAAATTTAAATTTTTTTGTTTCTAATGTTTTAATATTTCTAACACCTTATTTGAATTTATACACTCACCGGCCACTTTTTTAGGTATCTCTAGAGTTTACAGAGATTGGTCCAAAAAAGAGAAAATATCAAGTGAGCAGCAGTTCTGTGGGCGCAAATGCCTTGTTGATACCAGAGGTCAGAGGAGAATGGCTAGACTGGTTCGAGCTGATAGAAAGGCAACAGTAACTCAAATAACCACTCGTTACAACCGAGGTATGCAGAAGAGCATCTCTGAATGCACAATACGTCGAACCTTGAGGCAGATGGACAACACCATCTGATGGACAGCAGAAGACCACTCTACTAGTTCACTGTACTCAAATGGCCTCCACAGTCACCAGATCTCAATCCGGTGGAATGGGAGATTCACATCATGGATGTGCAGCCGACAAATCTGCAGCAACTGCGTGGTGCTATCATATCGATATGGACCAAAATCTCTGTGGAATATTTCCAGTACCTTGTTGAATCTATGCCAGATAGGCAGTTCTGAAGGCAAAAGGGGGTCCAACCTGGAACTAGTAAGGTGTACCTAATAAAGTAGCCAATGAGTGTATGTATTATATTTCTATTTCTAAAGATGTTAGGTGACCACATTCTTATTTTAATGAATATAGCTGTTTAATAATAAAATTTTAGTTTAGAGGCATCAAAATATATTCACTGAGAAATGGATACAAATATTCATTTTCAAATAAGGTGAACTCATTTATGCTGTGCACTGAATTTTTGTATGAGGAATCCATTTATCTTTATTTCATGTCTTTCTTTGCTGAAGCGTTCATTAATGCAGTATATCCACTGTCTTATTGCTTAAATTTTTTTTCCTGTAGAAATAGAGGTAAATAGAAAACTCTGCTTTGACTAAATGTCACAAGTAAGTGACATAACCCATTACATTTCTTTCAGCATAATGTTTTTGCCGTTGAATGTCATTCACGGTGTCTTATAATTGAATCCTGTTTCTTTCTGTTCTTTTTTTGCATTTACATTTGATGAAAGACTCTACGTTTTTTTTAAGTCTTCATTGAAATGTCTGCTCTGAACATGTTCGTCTCTGACACTTGGACTTTCTGAAGTCTTTGGAGATATCAAAGACCACAAGTTTTGCACTGAAATAGGAATGTCTGCATTGGACACTTTGACCTCTGGATTTTAGATTTCTTTACATGAGCCTGAAAACTTTGTCATGTTTCTTAGTTAAAACTGCAAGGTATCAGGTTGGAGGGGCGGCACGGTGGCTCAGTGGATAGCACTGTCGCCTCACAGCAAGAAGGTCGCTGGTTCGACCTCTGGGTGCACCGGTTTCCCCCACAGTCCAAAAACATGCGATATAGGTGAATTGGGTAAAACAAATAGTGTATGAGTGCGTGTGTGAATGTGAGAGTGTATGGCTGTTTCCCAGTGCTGCGTCTGAAAGGGCATTCGCTGCGTCAAACATATGCTGGAATAGTTGGCAGTTCATTCCGCTGTGGCGAGCTCTGAAATAGAGACTAAGCCAAAGGGAAAATTAATGAATGAAAGGTATTCAGATTTCTCCACAAGTAGTAAGCCATGAGCTTGTATGAAATAGAAGACTTTTTAATTTTATTCAGTCAATAGAACCAAACAACATATTTTTAAAGACATTGCTTTGTGTTGCTGAGTGTAATATCTGGACCAACCTAAACTAATGATTGTTTTTTTTTCAATCAAACAAGTACAGTTTGTCATGCAATTTTGTACATTGTTACATTGTAAATGACACAGTATTTAATTGTAATATGAACTGTAGGACAGTTATGCAGTACTCTATTTTAAAGTTGCACTGTGAAAATTACTGTATGTTTTAGAGATTTACAATACTGTAAATACAGCAAGATAAATTTTTATTGTTATTTTATCATTTTTAATTCAATTCAATTTAAGAATCAATGTTTTTATATTAGTGAGCAGTGTTTTTTAAATACAGACAATGAAGGAAAGTGGTTTCATTGCGCAGAGTAAAGTTAAATCTATACAAATAAATAAATTGGGCGGCACGGTGGCTCAGTGGTTAGCACTGTCGCCTCACAGCAGGTTCATTCCGCTGTGCTGACCCCTGATTAATAAAGGGACTAAGCCGAAAAGAAAATGAATGAATGAATGAAAATAAATAAACTGGTCCATACGTTTTTCTGACCAAGTTGTTTTTACATGTGTAAAATAAGCTCTTATCTGCAGTGAGGCTTTGCTTTCTGTTTTAGCATTCTGCCAAGAAAATGGACATAATAAACGAAGGATGAAGATATGGCCATTAACTCATTAGCACGCACATCTACAGATGACCACAGAGCTGCTCATGGCTTTCCATTGAGCGGTCATGAAGTGAGGGCAGATTATGTGAATCAATACAGATCCTCAGAATTATTTTTCATGCTGCGAATACAGAATTCATTCTCTAGTTTTGCTTATTTTTAAACACAACTACACTCTACAAAAATACTGGGTTTCCATAACCCAACATTTGGTCACATATGGACAAATGTATTTTTTTCAATTAAATTTCACCCAATTGTTGAGTTTGTTCATATTTGATCCAGTGTTGGGGTACAACAACCCAGCATTTTTTAGAGCGTTGGGGTTCACTGATATGGGAATTTTGGCTGATACATTAACTGATAACTATGTTTGGAAGCTGATAACTGATCAGGCTGAAAATATATTGGCTCAAAAAAATATTCTGAGCCTGATTTTAAAAATATAATTTTAAAGACTTTTTTAAGTACTGGGTTGCTGAAAGGGCATCCACTGTGCAAAACATATGCCGGAATAGTTGGCAGTTCATTCCGCTGTGGTGACCCCTGATAAATAAGGGACTAAGCCGAAGGAAAATGATTGAATGAATTTTTGAAGACTTCAGTCCAACACTTTATCTTTTAGTACCTCTAGCAAACAAGCTCTTCTGAAATGTTGCATGCACCAGTCAAAAAATAATAATGCATAATATATCAGGTGATATTTTATTTCCTTATGGGACCAGTAATGATATAGCATTTTAAAAAATGAGCGTTTTTTCAGCAGACATGCCGACTGTTATAATATGCATTATGAAATGTTACTCTCTCAAAAAAAGTTGCAAGACAAGCAAAAGCCCTGCAAATAAGGCATTAATTGCAGATGTTTAGCTCCATGTCCACGGCTTTCTCCTGTTTTCTCTTCTTTGTGTCTTAGCATACTTTGTCCTTTTAAGGGAGACAGTCTGTCGACCTGTGCGATGCGAATGTCCTCCTGAAAAAGGCAGTGAGTAAAAATCTTAAGTCAAACAGAGACTGGCAGCAGGGTGATCCAGGGGTCTTCTGCTGTAAATGAGGCCAGCGATCTCTGTGCTTTTACTGGATGTAAAATATCTCCTCTGACTCTTCCTTAGATGAACACAGACTGGTGAGCAAAAATACCACACAAGACGAGCAAAACAGAGCCACAAACTCTAAAGCACAGAGATAATATACGTGTTTATGGTTAACATGGTGACTTTTGTAGGTATCAAATTAAACCCGCAAGAGTTATGTTTGTAACACGTTATCAGATGCCCATTCACCTAGAAATGTAATCCCACCTTAAAAGGATGATTCAGACTTTAGGCTCAAAGCATAAACTTATTTCACTGGAAAATTTGTGCTAGTGCTTTAAGAAATCATGGTTTACTTTGTGTTCACACTGCTATTTTAGAGCCAACTTTAAACTTATGGCAAAAAAGGATGTATATTTTTATTATTTTGAGTTTAAAGAACTTACAAAACAATGCAATAGAACTGAGTCCTACATTAGGATTCTGTGTCTTTTATGGTCCCAGCTAACAGGTAACATTCTCATAAGTTTGGCTAACATAACGTTTTTATAACTTAATGGGAACGTTAGTAAAACATTCTTAAAACATTAATATAACAAGAGAATGAAATGTTCTAAAAACGTTTTTAATAACGTTCTTATAACCAAACAATAACGTTAATACAATGTTTAAAAAACTGGATGTTTGTTGTTGTTTTTATAACATAAAATTGTTAGCTGGGGTTGTATCTTCTGACATGTCCTATTTTATCAGTTTGATTACTTGTTTTTTGTCCATGTTGCCTTCCATGTTTCAGTCAAACTGCAGCAGAATAAATTTGAAAATAGATAAACTATTTTCTGTGCTCTCAGTCCACTTGTTTGGTATGCATCAGGTTTAATTGTGAAAATGTTCATTCTTATTGAAAAGAACCACGCTAAAAGAGTTTGTTTAAATTAAATAAAACCTATTAAGTGTGAAAACACCTTTAGATTTCTTAAATTTTTCATATACTGACTTTCTGGTGGCTTATTTATTGTGTAAATATTTTGAGCACATATGCAAGATATTCAACACAGGCTCATTGGGAAAATGCGCCCAGGTCTACATTTTTGAGAACCGAGAACGATGTGCTTGTGGATACATATGGCTGCATTTTGTGTGTATGAACACGGGCAGTACTTACCTCCGTATGGACTACTTTTTAGGTGTGACTGGTTTGCTCGGTAACTCACAAAGAATAGCGCCAGACTTGGAACCAGAGTGAAACGGGGTTCGAGTCTGGTGAAGGATGGTTCCAGAAACCAGATAAAACGAAACCCAAAAAAAGCAGTGTGATATCGTAGCTTTTTTATTCTAGTTTGTTTTTGAAAACACTATTGGTTGGGTTTAGAGAAGGGGGCGGGTGGTATCAAGCTGATATATTATGCATATATTACTAGCTTTTCTCACAGATGCATTCCAGGAAGATGTTGAGATGGGCAGAAATGTACATAGCGGACCCTGGTGGATTTACAAGAAATTGCACTTATGAGAAAATGTGCCCTAGTATTGTATTTGAGTGTAATACAATAGTTAAAAGTGTACACAGCAGCCACTAGTAGATTTCTGAAAAAAAAAGCAGATGTGGTCCAGGGTACATATTTCTTTGTTGTCAAAAATTTAGCCCTGGACACATATTTCCAATATTTGTTATGAAACTCATGAATAAGAAAATGCGTACATGATATGCAAATGTCTTGTAAATTCAAATGTCATGTAAATGGACAGACTAATTCATCCATTGTTTACATTTCTGGTGTCAGATGGTATTCTTAATGGCTTCATGTAAGTGATATGCCTGCTGTTTATTCGCAGGCGGATTTTAAGTATGCACTTACTGTCAGGCTGTTGCATTGAAATAAACTGTTAGCAGGAGATCCTACAGTAGTTGTTTGTCCTAAAACTTCAATGAGATTAAACTGAAAACAAATTAAGACTTTTGCTTCTTACGTTAAAGTCAATACTTAGACTGTCCATGTGCGTTTGAGCCAGATGAAAGAAGCTCTTCGTAAAGTACTGCAGACATCTTTAAAAAGAAAAAAAAGCTCTGTTTCTGCTCACGATGGAGCAAGTCTGTGAAATGTAAATACGGCGTGGTTCATAGGTGAGCATTTGTGGGTTTTAGCAACTAAATCAGCTGTCTGGCGTAAGTCCAGGTCCACAAAAACAGAGGAGCTGCTGTCACAATGATAGGCTTTTTGTTGAGGAGTGCTCGGAAGTGTCATATAAACAGTGATAATGAGATTTAAAGACCACATTCCATCACATCAAACCAGGTTTTTCCATCCACCGTCACTTGAGTAATTAAATGTCATTTGCAGAACTAAATGGATTTGCATAAATAATGAACTGAATTACATAATGACTTTGCCTAACAAGTTTCCAGAACGCTCTCTCATGTCCACCTTTTTTTGATCAAATTGATCCCAATCCAAAGAATTTCTGCTTGGCTGCTCAAAAGTGTTTTATTCCAGAGCCCTAGTGTTTCTGTTTTTCATGAGGCAGCCTCTGCACATTAGTGAGATATTTTATCAGAAAAAAAGAACTGAGGGATATCTGATATCTCATAGAATAATCTTTGAAAATATCTTGGTGGGTTTCAGACAGTGTTCATTACTGAGGCCCATGTGTGGGAGGTTACATTGACTTTCAGTTACTTTGTTTATTTGTGTGTGTGTGTGTGCATGTGTGTGTGTGCAGGACAAACCTCTGAAATCCTTATTTTCTCAAAGTCTTCTGATTATTTATTTATTTATTTATTTATTTATTGCTGTGACGTCCAGCCCTGACTAAGAGACTTTGTCTGTTTATTTTAATCAGAAATAACCCCTTCATTTAATCTTTTCTTAACACACAATCCAGGTGGATTTATTCTTGCGTCGTCTCATTGGCTTTGTTCAGATTACCATACTTTCATCCAGTTCTTATATATCAATATATCTATGGTGTATATTAGTATGCCTAGAAATGTTAATAATAGTATCAACTATTTTAGTATCATTCATTCATTCATTTTCTTTTGGGCTTAGTCCCTTTACTAATCTGGGGTCGCCACAGCGGAATGAACCGCCAACTTATCCAGCATATGTTTTACGCAGCGGATGCCCTTCCAGCTGCAACCCATCACTGGGAAACACCCATACACGCTCATTGACACACATACACTACGGACAATTTAGCCTACCCAATTCACCTATAGCGCATGTCTTTGGACTTGTGGGGGAAACCGGAGCACCCGGAGGAAACCCACGCGAACACGGGGAGAACATGCAAACTCCACTCAGAAATGCCAACTGACCCAGCCGAGGCTCGAACCAGCGACCTTCTTGCTGTGAGGCGAACGTGCTACCCACTGCGCCACCGTGCAGCCTATTTTAGTATCAGTAAATATGATTGTTTTTTATTTACTCATATTTTGATTTCCCTGCCAAAAGTAAAGAATAATTCAGTTCAAATCAATTCAATTTTATTTGTATAGTGCTTTTACAATAAATAAATAAAATACAATAATTATTGTTTCAACGCAGCTTTACAAAAGGTGCACATTGCATTACAATCAAATTAAGTTAAAGTTACAATCAAATATAAGTTATTATATACAGACATAGTTAACCTGCAGTTATATAGTATATAGGTGATGTCTATGTGTGCATGTTTAATGAAGGGGTGGTCCACTACGATATAATATTTTAAACTTTAGTTGATGTGTAATGTAGCTGTGTGAACATAAACAACATCTCTGAATGTAAGATGCTCAAAGTTCAATGCAAAGGAAGACATTGGCTTTTAGAAAGTTAGCTTAGCAAAGCCTACAGCGAACGAAGTTTGGGGACTACAAAAAAATACATTCAGGTTAGTGAGTTTACAAACGCTTTAGGTTACGCACATACACCCCACGCAGCGAAGGGGCGTGGCCAGATGCATTGTAATGTTATTGCAGAGAAAGCTAAAAAGCCGTCCAAACGCTGCTTTTCCACAGAGCTTGTTCTGTTTCTGTATTTGGGCTTTCAAAGAACGTGGCACAAAGAGAGAAGTGCTTACAATTTAATTTTAATTATGTTCCAGAGAATTATAATAAAGATATAGCTAGCACTTGACAAAGGACAGCTTCCAGAATCTCTCCCAGTTCAGTGCTGGATTCGGGCTAAAAACCCCTCAAAGAAGGAGCAGTTCCAACCATAATGAAAGAAGCTGTGGATTGTGAGCCACAACCTGCAAGTATTTTTAATTGTTAAAATTGATCTATTACATGCATAGTATCTAGCGTTTACGGTATGTTGTAGCAAGGACGTAAACAAGGATGTAAACAACGGTAACAATTTAGCTACAAATTCATATTTATCCGTCAAACCTCTGTAAACACCCACAATCTTCAGCAGCGCTGCAGTGTCTCTCTATGCGGCCGCTTTCCCTGCGTATGTCAAATAACGAACTCGCAAAAGATATGTGAATGTTTAATATCACTTACACATGCTTATAATCCAAATATATATGAAAGACACTTGTCAGATTTTATTTTAGAGAGCAGGCATGAGGTTCAGCTGTGTCCTCTTCATTTTCTGTTTGATTCAGGCTCAGGCTACACTGACTGACAGTATTTACACAGTAGAGGTACAGCGCGTGCATGTAGATGCGTGTCTGGACGTGATGCTTCCTGGTGATGTGGAGCCGATCCGCGAATCACAGCACATTATGTTACAAATGAAGCATGAGCACACATTGCTTTGCATCTTATAAACACAATCAAGCCTTAAAAATACACTCTGGACCACACCTTTAAGTGTATGTGTTGTCTTCGAAGTCCTCGATGGTTGGTATCAAAAACTTATGTGGAAACTTATAAGTGCTAGGTACCCTTTGGAAAGGGTACCCAAAAAGTGGTATGGTATGGTTTGCTTTTTTGGTATCTTTGACTGTGGAAAAAACATCGTTACACCGTACTGTACTGAACAGTACCACTCAGTGGAAACACTTTTACAGTATGTTTACAGTATGATTACAGTATGGAATCAAATTTCCACATAGTTATAATGAGGTCATTTGATAATAATGTAGCATGTTACTCTTTAAAATGTTCATTGTTGCGTAATGCATTTTGTTAAAATTTTGCGTAAATAGTTGGCAGTATTGAGTGTATACTGAGCTGCAGTATTTTATTTTATTTTATTTTTTTTATTGTGCAGTATTCAATTTTTTTCATTACAGATCTTTTAACTGCATTTTTTCCACACTGTACAGGTCAAAGGATCTGATCAAGTCAGCTATCCTGGACAACGACTTCATGAAGAATCTGGAAATGTCTCAGATCCAGGAGATCGTGGACTGTATGTATCCAGTGGACTATGACAAAAACAGCTGTATTATTAAAGAAGGCGATGTGGGCTCCCTCGTCTATGTCATGGAAGGTGAGAGACGGGAACAGAAAACGCTCTTTTTAAAGAGGGAGAGCGAGCATTTGTGTTTTAAATATGTTTAGTTGTGTTTATATAAATGAGAATTCTGTCATAATTTACATACCATGAAGTCTTTGCACCCTAAATGGTTCACAAAAGAAGAAATCTTGCAGAATATCTGAGCTGCTATATTTAATTCAGTGTTTTTTTTCTACAATAGTCCAATAAAACTATCAATTAATTATGATCTGTCTTTAAAACAATATAATATGATATTTTGTAGGTCTGAACAATATATCGTTTGAGCATCGATATCATAATCTGTGTATCTGCAATAGTCACATCGCAGGATTTGGTTATTTATTAAAGATTAAGAGATAAAGATATTATTATATATATATTTTTTTTATTTATACAATGATGACCATGTTATTTTACATTTGATTGTTCAATTTCTGTACTTGAATACTGTTAGACTTCCCAGACAAGCATAAAGCACTGTTTATTTATTTATTTTTGCTTGTAATTTATTATAATTTATGTAGATCCACTGCATTGAAAAAGACTTGATCATCCCAGTCGATCTAAATGAATGAAATCTTTCCAAATAGAGCTGTTCAAATCATCTGGTGAAATTATATTCATATAATTCAACGGGCAAAACGCGCGGTGGTGGGACATGCTTTTACATCAACAGAAGGTGGTGTACGGATGTAACTGTGTTAAAGAAGATGTGCTGTCCTGACGTGGAAGTGCTTTTTATTAACTGTAAGCCGTTCTACTCGCCGCGGGAGTTTTCCTCGTTCATTCTCATCGGTGTTTATATTCCACCTGCAAGCACACGTGAGTACTGCACTGCAACAGCTGGCTGATCTGATCACAGAGATAGAACAACAACACCCGGACTTTGTTTTTATCATTCTCTGTGACTTTAATCTGGCGAAACTCACACACGAGCTGCCTAAATTCAAACAGCACATTACATGCCCCACCAGAGACAATAATATTTTGGACCATTGCTACACCACAATAAAGGATGCATATCGTTCCGTCGCCAGAGCAGCTCTAGGACTCTCCGACCACTGCCTGGTTCATCTTATACCAATTTACAGACAAAAACTTAAAACTACTAAGCCAGTATTAAGGACTGTTAAGAGATGGACTAACGACACAGAACAGGTCTTTCAAGCCTGTTTTGAATGCACTGACTGGAGTGTTTTTGAAGCTGCAGCCACCGACCTCGACTAACTCACAGATACCGTAACATCATACATCAGTTTCTGTGAGGAGCTATGCATCCCTACCAGGACCTACCTATCATTTAACAATGATAAACCATGGTTCACACCTAAACTTAGACAGCTTCGTCAGGCCAAAGAGGATGCCTACAGGAGTGGGGACAGGATCTTGTACAATCAGGCAAGGAACACACTGACAAAGGAGATTGGTGTGGCTAAGAAGAACTATGCCAAAAAGCTGGAAAACCAGTTTTCTGCCAACGACCCGGCATCAGTGTGGAAAGGCCTGAAAGACATCACAAACTACAAGACACCATCCCCCAGCATTGATGGCAATAAACAACTTGCAAACGAGCTGAATATGTTCTACTGTAGATTTGAGACCCCCGACCAGACACCCCACACCCACCCTGACGATCATTCTACACAGCCATCAACACCTCCAGCCACCCCACTCTCCCCCCCTGCACTTCAGATCAGTGAGGATAATGTGCGTCAGATCTTCAGGAAACAGAAGAGAAGGAAAGCACCTGGCCCAGATGGTGTTTCACCAGCTTGTCTGAGAACCTGCACTGACCAGCTGGCTCCCATTTTCTCACAGATCTTCAACAGATCACTGGAACAGCGCAAAGTTCCATCCTGCTTCAAATGCTCCACCATCATCCCAATTCAGAAGAAGCCAAAGATCACAGGACTCAATGACTACAGACCTGTTGCCTTAACATCTGTGGCCATGAAGTCATTTGAAAGACTGGTGCTAGCATATCTGAAGGACATCACTGGACCTTTGCTGGATCCCCTGCAGTTTGCCTATAGAGCAAACCGGTCTGTGGATGATGCAGTCAACATGGGACTGCATTATACCCTACAACATCTGGACAAACCAGGGAACTACGCAAGGATTCTATTCGTGGACTTCAGTTCTGCCTTCAACACCATCGTCCCATCATTGCTCGAGTACAAACTGACCCAGCTCTCTGTTCCTAGCTCTGTCTGTCAATGGATCACCAGCTTTCTGACAGACAGACAACAGCTAGTCAGAATGAGCAAAATCACATCCGACAGCCGCACCATCAGCACCGGTGCCCCCCAGGGATGTGTTCTCTCCCCACTGCTCTTCTCCCTGTATACCAATGACTGCTCTGCAAAAGACCCCTCCATTAAACTCTTGAAGTTTGCTGACGACACTACTGTTATCGGCCTCTTCTGGAACGGTGATGAGTCTGCATACAGACAGGAGGTGGAGCGGCTGGCTGTATGGTGCAGATGCAACAACCTGGAGCTGAACACGCTCAAAATGGTGGAGATGATAGTGGACTTTAGGAGAAACCCCCCTGCTCTCCCCCCACTCACCATCATGAACAGCACTGTGGCTGCAGTAGAGTCATTCAGGTTCCTGGGCACCACCATCTCTCAGGATCTGAAGTGGGACATTCACATAGACTCTATTGTGAAGAAAGCCCAGCAGAGACTGTACTTCCTTCGTCAGCTGAGGAAGTTCAACCTGCCACAGGAGCTGCTCGTACAGTTCTACTCAGCTTAGGGCTGTGACGGTCACCGAGACAACCGCGTCACCGCGCTGGTCATGTCCATGCCACCAGCGGTAGTACGTGACGTCACACACTGAAATTTCCGTTATGTTGCAAAGTATTGCATTTCTGTTAGAATATAACGTTAGGCGCGATTCAGCAAGTTCAAGTTCAGCCATGAATCTGGTTGGAAAACAAATGTTACATCGCCAATCTGGGAACATTTTGGATTCGTACTGAACGAGAAAGGTGAACCAATAAACAAAAGAAGCTATTTGTAGGGTTTGTTAAAAAAAAAAGTGTTAAATGGGCAAACACGTCGAATCTCCACAGCCATCTCCGGTCATGTCACCCAGCCACGTATAATCAACTCCTGTCTTCTGAATGCAAACGCGCAGCTAGTCAGCCAGGTATCGCAGAGGCCTTTTCAAAAAAGCCAGATAAAAAAGAGAAAGTGATAAATGGAAGACGTTGACGATTTTGGTCCCTCTTGTTCCTTTCATTTAGGCTATTTATTCACTTATTTATTACTTTGCATTACTGCCTAAGTTATACTGACTTAGTCCAGTAATATACTTTTTATAGTAGTAATAATAATAATAATAATAATAATATGAAGTTTCGCTATTACTGATTTTATCAGTGAAGGTTATGCAACGATACCGTTTATTAACGCAGACGAAGCATGGCTTCAGCGCCAGACGAGTGGTTTAAATTATATTTTATTCTCCTTATTTATTTCCGTTTTATTTCAAACAACGTGAATGTTTAAAGTTTTATGTAAAGAAGTCAAACTATGCCCACACATGCAAGCTAACCCACTTTCACTTCCCACTACCGGTAAATAAATCATAACCGAGTCATCACGCTTCATTACCCAACCAATATCAGTGTTAGAAAAAAGCTACGTTACAATTCAATGTCATTTAAAAAAATAGTAGCTAAATGTGTTTCTTACTTACATTTTCGGGCATTAGTGTAGCAAAACAGAGAGCCTGTCTACCCTAGATTATCATTCAGCCTACCTACCGCGGCAAATCCACTTACTCAATGCACTATATACCTATTTCATTTATAACACTGTAAACTTGACTTTGCAGGCCGATCATCTTTAAACTCAAAAGGCATTTATTAAGTGTCCCAGCTTGAGAATGCTGCTGCATATTGGGATGTTTCTTTTCACAACTATAAAACTGCGCTTTAGCCATGTCAAAATGAAAGCAAACATTAAAAAGGGTTTTGCGTTTTGTAAATTTTATAGCTTAGTTTTAATAATATTAATAATAATAAATTATAATATTAATTATATTGTAGGCTACTGTAGGACTGTGCAGTGTCCAACTAAACATTTTTAGTAGGGTACTCTAATATTAATCCCCTACTAAAAAACTAATGTGAAAATGACTGGCAGTTGCGTCTCTGCTAAAATTTATTTAACGGCAAATTTCTTTAGCGTTTTTTTCCCTTTAGAGCTCAAAAGAGTTGTATTTAAAGAATTAGTTAACCAAAACATGAAATGAATTAGGCTGCTCGCCTTCATGTCATCCTAGTGCAAATTTCTCCCGTGTAAGTTTAGAGTGTGCCTCCGCCGCCGCGTGCGCTTTTTATAGGCTACATACAGGCGCACCCTGACCTGACGCGGGGACCAGATCTCTGGACTATTGCTTTAATTTCACAATTTTCATAATTTAATTGCTTTTTCATATTATAAAATATCTAAATTTGTGTTCTGAAGGTTGGAATGACAGAAGTGTTAGTAATTAATGACGAAAAAAAATTTCACTTTTGAGTGAACTTCTGTCACAGATTATTTTACAGCATAATTGACCCAACCCCCCACCACCACCGCAACACCGGCGGTTGTTGGTGACTTCCCACCGCGGTAGTAAAAAATTGTCACCGTCACAGCCCTAACTCAGCTGTCATCCAACCCATCCTCTGCACTTCAATCATCGTCTGGTTCGGCTCAGCTGCCAAAACCGACCTCCGTAGGCTACAGCGAATAGTCCGGACTGCTGAACGAATCACTGCCACTACCCTTCCTACACTTCAAGAACTGTACTCTTCCAGAGTGAGTAAAAGGACTTGCAAAATCACTCTGGACCCTTCACACCCAGCACACTTTCTGTTTGAACTGTTACCGTCTGGTCGGCGCTACAGAGCACCGAGCACAAAAACAGCCAGACACAGGAAAAGTTTCTTTCCTCAGGCCATCTACCTCATGAACAGCTAATTATTCCCCTACAGTGCAATAAACATGTGCAATACCTTTTCATACGCACTTGTACACAGCACCTTATAACAATATACAATGCAATACTTTCTCCATACGCATTTGTACACAGCACCTTATAACAGTATACAATGCAATACTTTCTCCATACGCATTTGTACACAGCACCTTATAACTTGTATAACTTGTATATTTATAACAAATCTGTACAAACAATTCATCATCCAGAGCTCTATTGTCTAACTGCATCTCTGTTTAATGTTTGTCGTATTTTTTTTTCTCATATTTATTTTGTGTTGTCACTTTACGTACACTGGAAGCTTCTGTAGCCAAAACAAATTCCTTGTGTGTGTAAGCACATTTGGCAATAAAACCGATTCTGATTCTGATTCTGATTCTGATATCGCAGCAAAACAAAATATCGCAATGTCAGATTTTTCCAATATCGTGCAGTGTTAAGCACAGGCCAAAAGTTAATTCATTCATTCATTTTCTTTTCGGCTTAGTCCCTTTATTAATCTAGGGTCGCCACAGCGGAATGACCCGCCAACTTATCCAGCATATGTTTTACGCAGCGGATGCCCTTCCAGCTGCAACCCATCACTGGGAACCAAAAGTTCATTCATTCATTCATTTTCTTTTCAGCTTAGTCCCTTTATTAATCTGGGGTCGCCACAGCGGAATGAACCGCCAACTTATCCAGCATATGTTTTACACAGCGGATGCCCTTCCAGCCGCAACCCATCACTGGGAAACATCCATACACACTCATTCACACACATACACTACGGACAATTTAGCTTACCCAATTCACCTATACCACATGTATTTGGACTGTGGGGGAAACCGGAGCACCCGGAGGAAACCCACGCAAACACGGGGAGAACATGCAAACTCCACACAGAAATGCCAACTGACCCAGCCGAGGCTCGAACTAGCGACCTTCTTGCTGTGAGGCGAATGTGCTACCCACTGTGCCACCGTGCAGCCCAGAACAAAAAGTTAATAAGATATTTCATTTTCTGTGAGAATTAAAGTCAGCTATCCGACTGTCAACGTTCAGTCCCAAAGGTCAAACTGAGTCACATTTGGGTTTCTGCTGCAGATCCTCTGAGTGTCATTAGCTTGTATTGATTAGATGCCTGTTAAATTGATCCAGTCAGAGCAACCAAATCCTCTGAGGGCTGTTAGACCAGAGTGTGTTACTGACATGGACTTTTCAGCTGTTAAAACAGATGCTGATACAGTATGCAAAGTAAATCAGCTTATCTTTAATCCCCACATATACAGTTTGATGTGTACTATTAGTTTTTTTAGCTACTTTTTACTGAGAAACAGATTATGCAAATTAAGGGCACCCACACTGCTTTTAAGAGTAATTAACAGCCACATCAGATATGCATACATACAATTGAAGTCAAAATTATTAGCCCTCCTGTGATTTGTTTTGTTCTTTTTCAAATATTTCCCAAATTATGTTTAACAGAGCAAGGACATTTTCACAGTATTTCCTATAATATTTCTTTCTTCTGGAGAAAGTCTTATTTGTTTTTTTCTGACTAGGATAAAAGCAGTTTTAAATTTTATTAAAACCAATTTAAGGTCAATATTATTAGCCCCCTCAAGCAATATTTTTTCGATTGTCTACAGAACAAACCACTGTTTTACAATGATTCACCTAATTACCCTAACTTGCCTAATTAACCTAGTAAAGCCTTGTAATTGCATTTTAAGCTGGATACTATCTTGAAAAATAACTAGTAAAATATTATGTACTGTCATCATGGCAAAGATAAAAGAAATCAGATATTAGAAATGAGTTATTAAAACTATTATGTTTAGAAATGTGTTGAAAAAATATTCACCGTTAAACAGAAATTGGGAAAAAAATATACAGGGGGGTTAATAATTCAGAAGGGCTAATAATTCATGAGGGCTAATAATTCTGACTTCAACTGTGCATATTTTTCCCAAATATTATGGAATATTTTATATTTAGTTACTTATCATTGCATAAAAATAAATACTCTAAATGATAATATTCAGATTAAACATCTTACTCAAAAGACATACTGCACCTATCATTTCATATTTCTCACACATTGCATATTTTTCATATTTTCTACACATTTTGATGAATGTATAAATATGTGCAGTGCTCTAGACTCAATAATAAAATGAACACACAACAAAAATGACAGCAGTGAGCGGACAGCAATTAAGAAAACATCTGATCATACTGGTGTAGATATGTTTGCAAAAACAGTGCAATTCATGCCAGCAGATGAGGCCATTAAAATTACACTTATGATAGTATGATTTTAAAAGATGTTTGAGTCTATAGACAATATAGATCTGGCTATATGAGACTATAGTTTGAATTAAGCCATTTATTTGTGACACATTAACATTACAGTGGAGAATAGATCTTTTGGCATTGTCTTGAATTGCATTGCATTGTATACATTATACAATTGTACATTACTTGAATATTGAGAAGGAATATAAGGAGGAATCCTGTTGATGTTCCAGGCAAAAATATCCCAAAATGTTCACACATTGCCAATAAAAAATGATTACTACGTTAAAATCCTTAAATGTGTCTCTTTAGATTTTTTTAGATTTATTATTTCATTAAGATTAGTTGAATTTAATATATTCTCATTTAATATTTGTTGTTGTTTTAATGATTCCTTTAATAGGCAGTTTGCACTGTATCGACCACCTGTTTCTGATGTCTTTACATCTGTCAGTACATCTGTCAGTTTCGGTAGTTAATGAGAGAAAGGAGCTTCTGTGCTTTCTTAGAATCACAGGATTTTCACAGGAGCAACACTTGGTTTTGAATTAAGGGATTTTGTTAGTCATGCTCCAGAGATTTGATGCTTTTGTGGTACAAATTGGGCACTTGCCCAACGCACATTATCCCAGCACAAGCCAATTAGAAAGAGAGACTGAGGGGATGTTGGCTGCTTACACTCCTGTAAAACATTACAGTATGTTTGTTCACGATAATAATACAACAGGTGGAATAAAACATATAGACAAAAACACTATTTTTAATCAATTAAATCTTTTCTCTTAGCATTAGATCTGCTTATTTACATTAGATCAATTATTTACATATACAACTGAGTTCAACATTATTTTCACTGAACTGAATTAAACTGAACTGAACTTCAACAGTGACAGTTAGTCTAAACTAAACTGAATCAGTTTTATTTCAAGCAGAACTACACCGGCGTTCTACCACTACTCTCCTGCCTGCCTGATTTGCTGGAATGTTCCACTATCTGACATATTCTTATGGCTTTTTATTCTCTATTCTTCATCTAAGATGATTTGACACAATCTACATTGTAAAAGCGGTATAGAAATAATATCAATCAATCAGTCTATCTGTCTGTCTATCTGTCTATCTGTCTATCCATCCATACAAACATCCAGTCATCATTTTCTTCTATCTATACATCCATCATTTTCTTTTTCTTTTTCTGTCTGTTCCATCCATCCATCCATCCATCATTTTCTTTCATCCATCCATCAATCCATCATTTTCTTCCATCCATCC
>CAIGQV010003909.1:8067143-8078256 GCA_903798115.1 Danio jaintianensis | reverse complement strand
ATCCATCCATCCATCCATCCATCCATCCATCCATCCATCCATCCATCATTTTCTATTTATTTTTTTGTCTGTCTATTGTTCTGTTTATCTGTATAACTGCCCATCCATCCATCCATCCATCCATTCGTCCATCCATCATTTTTTCCATCCATCCATCCATCCATCCATCCATCCATCCATCAAGTTTATTTTTTCTTGAGCAATCAAGAGAGCGGATTAACAATATATAGCACCAAAAGAATCTATATCTCAAAGATCCACTGAAGAACCTCTTTTTTTGAGTGAACATTTTAGTGACAAAACAGCTAATAATATATAATCAAAGACATAAAACATTCCACAAAACACCAACACCTACCTGTCAGGCGTCCGTTCTGTGTTGTCGTCATGTGATCCCTTTGTTCTGTTTTCCTGCCGTTTCCTGTTCATTAGTTTCACCTGTGTGTCATTATCCCCTGTGTATATATGCCCCTTTGTTTGGTTCCTTCATTGTCTGGTATTGAATGTTCCTGTGTCTCCATGGTCCAGTGTCTCCATCTTCCAGTGAGTGTGTTGTAAATAAATCTACGTGTTTTTGAGAATTCCTGTTATCCTGTGCCTTTGTGAGTGAGCGCACCGTGACAGAATACCGGACCTAAACAGAAAGTGCGGCGTGTTTTTCCTCCGTTTTATTTTTATAGTCTTTTTTGCCCCAGTGTTTTCTTTTCCTTCCCCCGTGTTCCCATGGACCCCTTCTACCATCCCGAATTTCGTCTCCTCCTGCTGGAGCAGGGGGAAAGCAGCCTCGAGGACAATATAAAACTTTACTTGTCAGTAGCGAATTTCACCAGCTATCCGGACAACGTGCTCTGCGGGTTTTTCAACACCAGCCTCAACATCGCTTGCAAAGCTCGGTCGTCCAAAGATGGTCCTCGAGGCAACTTCGCCGCCTATGTGGAGTAGACCCAGTGACCAGCCCAACACCACGCATCTGCAGGGAGTGCTTGCCAAAGCCCACCGCAGACGGAGAGCCACCCGCAGTGTATGAGCCATCGCCATCTCGAGCGACAGAGCGGAATTACACCGACCAGGAGGAGCTCAGCGAACCGTCTGACCAGGTGTGTGAGCTGGCAACATCGCCCATTGTGGGAGTCCTGGTGGATCTTGACGAACCGAGCGAGAGTCCCGCCCACTTCCACACTGCTGAGGGAGAGCTGTCCCTGGACACTGAGGTGCTGCTCATAGACTTCTGGAGCGAAGTCAAGCATCTTCCGCTGATCCCAGACAGCAATGATGTAACTCCGTGTTCACTGTTTCCAGACAGTCTCCGAACCCCCTTGATCCCCGATAATGTTGGCTCCAGGGTCATGAGCAGCACCCCACCCAACCCACCCTCTTCTCCTCCTTTGCATACAAAAGCGTCAACAACCAGTCAGCCAGCTCCACTGTTGTGGCAGTCAGCCAGCCCCCCAGCTCACCCTCAAGCTCCAGTAGAGGAGCTCGCCATGAGGTGCTGCCTGCCTGCATCTCCCTCTGGAAGGTGTTGCCCAGCGTTAGCTCCTCCAGCCTCCGAGCTGCGAACTCCGCCTCGGCCCTCCGACCCTACGGCTCCACGTTGGCTCTCTCCTCCCTCATCTTCTCCTTGGACCGTCAGCCCTCCAGCTCCACCAGGCTCCCTCGTCCCTCCGGCTCCGCCTTGGTCAGTCGTTGCCCTGCCATCACCACCGGACTCTGCTCCTCTGGCTGTGCCTCGTCGCTCCATCCTGCCGGCTTTGTTGAGCTCCTCCCTCCCACCAGCTACGCCTTGGTCCTCTGTCGCTCTGGCTCCACCGCGGGCTTCCGTCCCAGCGTCGTCGTCTCGCTCGGGTGAGCCGTCCGCTCCACCTCAGCCCTCCGGAACCTCGACGTCATCCTCGCCCATCGGCTCTTCGTCTCCTCCTTGGGCTCCACCTCCATCAGCGGCGTCTCCCGCGGGCGGCCCTATGGAGTCGGTGGCTACATCTCCTCCATGGTTCCTCCCTCCATCGACTCCGCCCTGGGCCGTCCTCCTGGCTGTGTCCTGGGTCTTCCTGCTCCAGCTCCCTTCCTGGTTCCTCCCTCCTAAGGCTCCTCCCTGGCCACCTCCCCTCCCACCCTCCCTTATGTTATGTTGAAGCCGCCGTTTCCTGTTCATTAGTTTCACGTGTGTCATTATCCCCTGTGTATATATACCCCTTTGTTTGGTTCCTTCATCGTCCGGTATTGAATGTTCCTGTGTCTCCATGTTCCAGTGTCTCCATCTTCCAGTGAGTGTGTTGTAAATAAATCTACGTGCTTTTGAGAATTCCTGTTATCCTGTGCCTTTGTGAGTGAGCGCACCGTGACACTACCCCACAAAAATAAATACAAAATAGGAAATAATGCTAATAAGTAATGTTACAATAAAATGTAATGAAAATGTATACCTATTTAGCTTACAGGCTGGTACCATATACCTCCCCGAGGGCATTAGCTCATATTCTGTATAGAGAATTTGGCTTTGATCACTAATGATTTAAAATAAAGATGAATTGAATTGAATCTAGAAAACAGCAGTTAATCAAGAAGAGAAAAGGATTCAGAAGCAACAGAGAGAGAGGGGAGGAGAAAGAATGAGGACTGTTCCTTTGGGATTTTCTATTAGAAAGGGAAACAAACTTCTCATAGCAGGCTTTCTGCCTACCAAGATGAATTATTTACTTGTGAGACTGGCTCAAATAAACAATATTGACTGCACGGGCAGAGCAGTGAAGTGCTTGTGAGATTCAGCCTTTAAATGTTGAGGGAATCCTCCATTCAAATCATCTATTCATCAAAACTGAGGTCTCCATTTCAGAGTAAAAGGTCACTGAGGATCAATAATAGTGATCCAAACCAAACTTGATCAGCATTTCTGTTTGGAGCCCAAAATCACATTAAGCAAGTCCGTGTTTTTGTTCTGTCCATAAGAAGCTTTTGTTGATGAGCTATATCAGAGGCTGGAAAAAGTATTTAAGCTCTCAGTCACACAAGAGGGACATTTCAGCTGAGATAATTAGTTCGGCCTCACGATAGGAGAGCCTAGACAGGAAATGATGCCATGCTATTATTGTGCCTTGAATGTCATATTAGCCTGTGTGCCGAAGTCGCCATGCTAATTAGCCCCAATCTGAATAAATAAAGACATGCTTAATGACTGTAGATAATGTCAGTTCTAAAATTGCAGCTTGTGGATCTGATACGTGATTTCATACCATCTCAAAAGTCATTTACTTGTTAACTATAAGGAGAAGTCGACCATATAAACTCTTTCTGGAAAGTGTTGCTATTTAAAGAAATAGTGAAATCCAAACCAACCTCATGCATGACTCATCATGGCATGAAACAAAATGTTTCATCAAAATGCATTACTTTTATTCTGTTTTTCTAATACTGCTTAACCAATATGTTATTTAAATTTTTGTAATAGTCAGTGCTACTCATTGATCACCTTATTAGAGGCACTGGTTCGACACCAAATATCTAATCAGCCAGTAGCATTGCATCAACTCAATGCATTTAGGCATTCAGGACGATTTTCTCAAGTTCAAACTGAGAGAATAAAAGATGATTTAAAGGTGCTGTATGTACGTTTTTGACTCTTCTAAAGCATAAAAATGTCCTAATATGTTTGCAGATATTTAAGAAACATGCCAAGTGAACATTCTTGTTTATCTGAAAAACAATGCTGAAGTCAGATCTTCTGCTTTGAAAATGTGCGTTACGTGCCGGAACGCTTTCTTTGTTTTGTTTCTTTTAACCCGCCCACTGCCACTTTAGCCAATTATATTTCAGCACCCTGGGTTGCCTTGTTGGAAAACCGCGTATTTCGTTCATTCAGTCTCAAAGGCTCTCAAAGAATGTGCCCATGACCGAAATGCAACCTCTGGTGGACAGTAGCAGACTCTGAAATGAGACGCAGATTCAGAGTTTCACATGAGGCTATTAAACCTGTTAAACACATGAGATATATTAAAATATATTGAATGTTGGGTTAAGAATATTGGAAAGCAGCAGCCGTTGACTTCCATAGTATTTTTTGTTCCTACTATGGATGTCAATGGCTCCTGGTTTCCAACATTCTTCGGGATATCTTGTTTTGTGTTCAACAGAGAAAGAAATTCATAAAAGTTTAGAACCAATTGATTGTGAGTAAATGGTGAGGATATTTTCATTTTTGGGTGAACTATCCCTTTAAGTGTAAAATGGGCTGGTCTGAGTATTTCATAAACGGATGATCTACTGGGATTTTCATGCACAAGCAGGACATTTACAGAAAATTATATTAGAAAGAGAAGAAAAATCCATTGAGAAGCAGCTCTGTGTTTGAAAAAGCTTTGTTCATGCCACAGGAGGATAATGGCCTGATTAGTTGGAGCTGATGCACTGTAATAAGCAATTAGTTAAGAAAATATTCTCACTATTTACTCACCCTCAAGTGGTTTCATATTAGGTATCATATCATATTTTTCTGTTGAACTCAAAAAAAGTTATTTTGAAAACTGCTACAAACCTGTAACCATTGACTTCCATGGTAGGAAAAACGAATTCTATGGAAGTCAATGGTTTTCAGCATTTTTCAAAATATCGTCTTTTGTGTTCAACAGAAGAAAGAAACTCAAACAGGTTTGTCACGAGTGAATGATGAGTAAATGATGACAGAATTTTCAGTTTTGGAGTTTTTTTCAGTTAAACAACAAGCTGACTTTCAAACAAGTGAGTAAACTCATTGTAACGTAAACCTGTTAAGTTGACTTAACTCAATTTTTTATAAATATCCCCATTCACTTCATTTTCTTAATAATTTTAAGGCAATGGGTTCACTCACTTTTAAGTAAAGTCAACTAATCGCTTTAAAAGCAAACGGTTTACTCAATTTGTTTTAATAAAAACAAAGTCAAGTCAGCTAATCACTTTTTACACTGTGGAAAATCACCAGCAACTGAAACCACTACTTATTACTCCTGAGATCTGCAGAACAGCATCTTTGAATGCACAACATGTCAAACTTTGAAGCAGACCGTCTCCAACAGCAGAAGAGCACACCAGTGCCACTTCTGTCGGCTAAGAACAGCAAACTGAGGCTACATTTCACACGGCGCATCAAATTGAGCAATTGGAAGAAGGTTGCTTACTCTCACGAGTCTCAATTTCTGCTGCAGCATTTGAAATGGTTGGGTGTGAATATGGTGTAAACAACTTAAAAAGCATGGATCCATCCTGCCTTGCATCAACAGGACATGCTGCTGGTGGTGTAATGGTGTGGAGGGAGATTTTTCATGGCACACTTTGGGCCCTAAAGTATAAATAAAACAGTTTACATCCTACCTGGGTATTTCTGCTGACCATGTCTATCTCCTTATGAACACAGTGTTCCCATCTTGTAATGGCTACTTTCAGAAGGATAACACGCCATGTCACACATCTCAGATCATCTCAAATTGGTTTCATGTACATGGCAGTGAGTTCACTACAAAAATGGCCTCTACAGTCACCAGATCTCAATACAACAGAGCACCTTTGGGATTTTGTGATCATCATGACAAATCTGAAGCAAGTGCATGATGCTTTCATGTATAAATAGACCAGAATCTCCAAGGCATATTCCCAGGACTTTGTTAAATCTGCAGTATGCTTTAATAAATCAAGCCATTTCTAAAGGCAAAAGGATATCCAAACTGGTACTAGGCAGGGTATGCCTAATAAAGTGGCCAGTGAGTGTGTTTTAATTTCTGTAATCTGTTTAAATTCAATGAGAGAAACTGTAGACTGAGATTTTGATTTTGAAAAGAAGTTGGCATTGCGTAACCAAAAGTATCTAGAGTATATGACTGAAAGGGCAGGGTAAGAATGATTCATGATATGAATCGTAAAGGAAAACCATTATAAAGACTGAGCAAGTCATATATATATGGCAATTTTTTAGGACGATTTAATGATGATGAATAAGCTGTGCGGATTGACCAGCGGACCAATGCTCTTCTAAGTCCAAGGGAGCCTAAAGCTGTAACCCATTTTTCCAGCAGTGACTAATTTTAAACATGCAAACAGCTTAATCACTTCATTTATTCAGTTAAAAAAAAAAAAAAAAATCTTGAATGCTATCCACTGATGGGTGAAAGTTGCATTCTCACAATGTTTTAAATCTTCAGTCACTTTATAACCATCAGAACCTGATGAATATGGCAGTGAGAGTGATTATCTGTCACTTTGGTGGACTCCTTTGTAAATCAACCATAGTCTTTTGATTTGTCTGTTGGTAAATATTGTAATGCTTTGTTTTTATTTGACATTGATATCACTGGACCTTTGCTTTTAATATGATCTGGTGCTTCTATGGGTTCTTGACTTCTTTTTATTCTGCTCACTCAATGTGACTGATAACAAATGTAGAGTCTTGCAATTTGGCAACTGAATTTAATGAAAAATTTCCCATGAATTATTCCACTGGTCTACAGGTTTCTGTTCCCACAACCTCAGTCACGTCTTTCTTGCCTCTTCTATGGTTTTAATTTTCTTTTTACAATCCTTTGTTTGTTTTTAAAATAGGTTTTATCATACCATAGAATATATACCTTACCAAGTGTATTGATTATCTAAAAACAAAAAGAGTACATAAATAAAATGTAATACAATTTAAATTAGATTAAAATTAATTGAATATTTTTAAAAAAAGTAAATGCCAGTATACTGTTTTTATTTCATAATAATAAATAAATATATATTCTATAGATTTCTTTTATCTTTGCCATGATGACAGTACATAATATTTTATTAGAAAATTTACAAGATACTAATATTGAGCTTAAAGTACAATTTAAATGCTTAACTAGGCACGGTGGCTCAGTGGTTAGCACTGTCACCTCACAGCAAGAAGGTCGCTGGTTCGAGTCCTGGCTGGGCCAGTTGGCATTTCTGTGTGGAGTTTGCATGTTCTCCCGGTGTTGGCGTGGGTTTCCTTTGGGTGGTCCGGTTTCCCCCACAGTCCAAAGACATGCACTATAGGTGAATTGAATAAACTAAATTGGCCATAGTGTATGTGTGTGAATGAGTGTGTATGGATGTTTCCCAGTACTGGGTTGCAGCTGGAAGGGCATCCGCTGTGTAAAACATATGCTAGATAAGTTGGCGGTTCATTACACTGTGGCAACCCCTTTATGAATAAAGGGACTAAGCCGAAGAAAAATGATGAATGAACTAGGATAATTATAAGGTTACTAGGTTGGTTATTATGCTTAAAAATAGTAACACTGTATGCACAAATAATTTATTCCTCTCATGACATAACTACATTATCAGCCATTCATTTTGTAAAAAGTACAGTACAGTAGTGTTTAAACAAAAATGTATGCTGTAAAAAAACCAGCCTGCCCAAATATTTTGGTCTGCCACTGTCCTAAAATTCTTCTCTCTGCTTATGTAACCAAAAGCCACAAATAATATAAACCAATAAAATCACAGAACAACATGTTTTACTTTTCCCCGTCCAATTCCAGGTCCCGCCTTTCGATATTTCCTGCTCAGTGTTTAGTTTTACTCAGATGTACAACATTCAGAGTCCATTTGAGCCTGGAGAGTAAACACAAGACAATCTCCCATCATTTAATATCTGTCTTCAGTGGCCTTATCTGCAGTCCGCTCTCTTTATTTCATTTCATGCATTATTTCATTCCTGCCGGTTTGATCACTTAGCATCTGTCTCTAAGTTATTAATGTTTGTTTAGTAGAGCCTGTGTCAGAACAACATCTCTGTCTCTCGCGCTCTTCCTCTTCTTATCTCTGTGAATCATCATGGCTAATAGAGCATTGGCTGTAGGACATTAATAGGAGCTGCTCTGAATAATAGTGCTTAATAACCATGACAGAGCAAACATAATAGAGGATTACCTGTCATTTTTAAACATGTCAGGGATCATGAGAGATTTTCCATGCTTTACCAAATGAAACACACTAGTGCGTGTTGGGAAATGTAATCGGTTGTTCACAACAATGTCTTTGACCCGGAAGGTCGTAGCTTCCTGTGTCTGTCAGAGGAGGAACTGGAGGCCACGCTTTTGGACATTATTACTTCCTGTGGTGGATAGTGGGTGTTGTAGCTTTGGGAAAAAAACATTTGAGATGTTTGAAATGACTTTTCAGTGTGATCAAGCTCTAGGCTGAACTTTAAGACTTTGACCCTGTTCATGCTCAGAGTCTTCTCAGTTCTTATTGTTTCCGTTTTATTCATTTGTATTTGTACCACATTAATGGCAATATTTACTTAATGATTTATGCTTTTTTAAATGAGATGAAAGTCTCATCTGTCTCTAGAATGTGTCTGTGTTGTTTTAGCTCAGAGTAGCCCATGATTATTTATTGTACCATGCTGTAAATCAGGGGTGTCAAACTGCAGAGTTTAGTTCCAACCCTGATTCAACACATTTACCTGTAGTTTTCTAACAAGCCTAAGGTTCTCAATTAGATTGGTCTGGCATGTTTAATTATGGTTAAAGCTAAACTGTGAGAGCTACGGCCCTCCAGAAACTGAGTTTTGACACATGCTGTAAATGGCACTTTTTTTTTTAGATAATACAAAAATATGCTCTTTTGTGTGTGTCTCTTTAAATGCAAATCTTTCCACAAGAGGGTAGAGCCTTTACAGCATGGGTCTCAAACTTGATTCCTGGAGGGCCGCAGCTCTGCACAGTTTTGCTCCAACCCTAATCAAACACAGCTGATACAACTAATCAAGGTGTTACTAAAACTACTACAGACTATTAAGCAGGTGTGAGTTGGAGGTGGTTGGAGCTAAAATCGGCACTGTTTTACAGCATGTGCATCAGGTACTCTGGCAATAACAAACAAAGCATCTGTATGCGTTTTAAGCCTGAGTTGGCCAATGGTTGGCCGTTGGGCTTTGTTGGGGTCATTTCAGCTAGTTGGTTTGGTTCCACATGTCACTTTTTCATCGGGTTAACATCAGATCAAGTTCACCCTGTAGAATCAGCTGAAGAAAGCATTCTGATTGGTTATTCAGCAACAAATCAGAGCGTGAGAACAAAAAATGAAGTCACGTACTCAAAGTAAATAATGGGCTGTATGCACAGCTAGTGTTTTTTAGCCAACAATAAACTTCTGGTGCAAGGTTTATGTGACTATTTTCAATTTCATCAGGTTCCCTTTACACCATCGATGTTGTAATGTAATTAAAATATATTCTGTTAAATCGGCTTGAGCATTCATTTAGTTGCTCAAGTGTAAAACGAAAAAAATGCAAGAACAATGGAAATGCGTGGAACAATGAAATTTAGTTCAGTGCTTCTTGTCACTGCTTTGTTTATGCTTTGTCTTTACACATTTCATCTTCTGGTTTCCCTTAGTGGAATGAGAAAACAGACTATACTGCCCCCCTTGGGTGCAGAAAGGCCAGACGCAAACTGACAACAGTTGTTTTTTTGTCAGCACAAGTTGTTTGCCGGTGGCTTGATGTGTCCTGGCCTTAAAGCTTTTGGCTATCAAGACAGTGCAACACTTATGTATTAAGCTATGTTTATTTTTGTGTCAGCTTTTAAATATTGTCAATATTAGATAAATGGCTTACTGATATACAGAAAATTGTTCTTTGGATTAATTTTGTGCTTTGAAACATTGCAACACTGTAAAGAGAGATAATAGTGTAAAAAGAGTAGTAGGACCCCTTTAGTTAATATTAAGCATAATTAATTACATTTAATGTCTCAAGTTGGGCAGCACGGTGGCGCAGTGGGTAGCATAATCGCCTCACAGCAAGAAGGTCGCTGGTTCGAGCCCCGGCTGGGTCAGTTGGCATTTCTGTGTGGAGTTTGCATGTTCTCCCCGTGTTTGTGTGGGTTTCTTCCGGGTGCTCAGGTTTCCCCCACAGTCCAAAGATATGCGGTACAGGTGAATTGAATAAGCTAAATTGGCCGTAGTGTATGTGAGTGTGTGCAAGAGTGTGTGGGTGTTTCCCAGTGTTGGATTGCGGCTGGAAGGGCATCCGCTGCATAATACATATGCTGGATAAGTTGGCGGTTCATTCCGCTGTGGCAACCCCAGATAAATAAAGGGACTAAGCCGAAAAGAAAATGAATGAATGAATATTGTCTCAAGTTGTCACAGACTAATTTTAAGTTGGACAGCTCTTAGCCTCTTTTGAATTGTATCCTGTACTCTGACATTACAACAGAAGTAATTTGCATGTTCTAACCTCTCATTTTAATATGATCTCAAAGTGTTTGAGATAATGATTATATTTCCATTCCTGTGTACACACCTGCAGTGGCATACAAATGTTTGGTGTGTGTAACATTTTCTGTTTTTAATTTTTTATTTTAAATAGTTTGTATTTTTTAAGTGTCAATGCTGCATTTGTTTGATTAAAAATACAGTAAAAAATAATATTGTGAAACATTATTACAATTTAATATAACTGTTTTTATTTTAATATATAAAATGTAATTTGTTTTTGTGATGCAAATCTAATTTTAAACATCATTACTCCAGTCTTCAGAGTCATAGAATCCTTCAGAAATCAGTCTAATATGCTGATTCTAGCTGCTCAAGAAACATTTCTTATTAAACTATCAAAGAAACTGCATGGTCATTTTTAGGGATTCTTTGATGAAAAGAAAATTCAAAAGAATAACATTTATTTGAATGAATGTCTTTTGTAAGATCATAAATGTGTTTACTATAACCTTTGGTTAATATAATACATCCCTTCTGAGTTAAAACATTTTAAAGATCCCAGAATATTGACTAATAGTGTAATGTAATGTGTCCACAACCTATGTCTCAAGTACAGTTTGGGGTCAGTACGATTTTTAAATGTTTTAAAATAAGCTTATCCTGCTCACCAAGGCTGCATTTATTTAATCAGAAATACAGTACAAATTGTAAAATTGTGAAATGTTATTGCACTATAAAATAACTGTTCAAAAGTAGTTTATAATTTAATTTCATAATTTATTCCAGTGATTTTAATGATGAATTTTCAGCTTCATTACTCCACATGATCCTTCAGAATGATCCTTCAGAAATCACTCTATTATTATTATTATTATTATTATTATTATTATTATTATTATTATTATTATTATTA
>CAIGQV010003909.1:8051625-8062626 GCA_903798115.1 Danio jaintianensis | reverse complement strand
CACACACACACACACACACACACACACACACACACACACACACAGAGAGAGACATACATACATACACACTCACTGCCGTCATAAAGGAAGGGACATTTTGGATTTTATTCCCCTCTACATACACAGATTAGCACAGCTTGATTTATTTTAGGCCACATTTCCCGATCTGCCACTGTAGGATTATAATGCTCAGTATGACTGAAGGCAACCAATCGCTCCATCTGTGATGATAATCTGTGATTTTATCGATAGACAGGAGGCCAGACTGAGAGAGATATGAGGGCTGAATTAATATTTGGAGGTTAAAAATGAGGATAAAGTTTTGATTGGATGTTCTAGGATAAGTGTGCGTGTGCGTGTGTGTGTGTGTGTGTGATTTGAACAAATCCATAACCATGTACCCATGTGTTTTTTTCTGTATGTCTGTATTTCGTTTCTAATTATGGGTTGCACTTCCTGAACCAAATCACTTCAGATAATAAGGTTGCATTACAAAAAATCCATACGCAAAGTGAAAACTGAGTCAGAGGTATGTTTGGCTTTGTGCTTTATACTTATCCAACATGCAAATAAAATGATGCTTGATATTTTAATGTGACATTAGTATCACAAGCATATCTGTGGCCAAAGTTCACTCGTTTTGTTCCTATTTTCTCTTTATATTCCCTGCAGTATAGTGACATTTAACACATAATATTGCTGAGGAAAGACTAGTTTTGAGTTTTGGGGGTTATTCATGCTCTGCTGAAAGTGATTTATTATTTCTAATAAGTTTCATTTTACTATTGCATGGATGAACTGTGAGGAGAATAATGGCACCTTACTGTACCCAGTTAAAAAAAACAAAAGTTACTGATAGTTTGCAGTTTAACAGAAGTTATAATTCACACAATCATTATGTACACTGTAAAAAAATATCTGTTAATTAACTGTTTCCATATGTTTTCCATTTATTTACGGTTGTAAATTGCGTTATGGGTCTTTTATCTCTGCTCTGTCGACTGTTAATGTTGAAAATTCAGTTCTACAGTTTAACAAAGTGACTTTTATTGACATTTTAGAAGTCTAGATATAATATATGAAATAATGTAATGTATAAGAAATCGTATATAGAGAAATAAGTCTGTTAAATAACAGAAAATGTACTGGCAGTTTATTACAAGGTTTGTGTACCATAATATACATCACCAACCCAGACATTTTATCACTTTAAACTATTAAAAATGCTAATAAAAGTCACTTTTTTGAACTTTGCAAGGTTAAAGGTTGTCCAAATGCAATCAAAAAGCATAAATGCATGGGTAAAAATAAAATTAAATAAAAACATGAATCACAAAATACAGAAAACTGCTAATTTATGGATATTTTTTTACAGTGTAGAGTTGGAAGAAGGTGGATAACTTGCCTTTCTTCCACCTTACCTCTTACATATTCTCATTAGGCTTTTCCACATTTATAAAAAGCCCCAAGCTGCTTTAAAATCAAGATCCGGTTGTTTAATTAGCAGCCAGTTTACACAGACATAATTAATATCCGTAATTCTTGTTTTTCCCCATTTAACCAGATCCTCCCATAGACTTGTGTGCAGACCTTTCTCTCATTTATTATTGCATTCTTCTCCTCATTCTTCTCTTCTGTCTGTGCCATTGTTCTCCTTCATGCATAATCTCCTCCGCTTGGCTCTCTTTCTCCATCCTCCGGCTGTGTTTGTGGCGTTCCTGTGCTGCTCTGTCTCTGCTTTTCTGGATAGTGTCTGGGAAAGGAAGTGAGCTGGACTGGGATTAAGGGACATGCATCTGTCTGATCTCTCCATGCACGGCCAAATGCGACACATGTCCCATGTGCCCTATACTGCTACCAGCAAACTGAACTTTAATTGCACTCAGAAGAGAGTCCGGGTGATGTTCAGTTCAGTTATTTTCACTTCAGTTCAGTTTGTGTCAGATTAAAGGAATATTCATCATTTTAAGCATCTGTTGCTGCATGTTGTTGATTACCACAGACAGAAGTCTTTTCATCAGTTTTCTTAATGCAGTTTGATGGAAGCCTATTGTGAACTTCAGATAAGCGTGCATATGCAGTTACAACAGTGTTTTGAAAATGCTGTGCATTTAGTTTCATCCTTCATCCATCAGTTGGCATGTCTGTGTGGAGTTTGCATGTTCTCCCCATGTTCGCGTGGGCTTCCTCCAGGTGCTCTGGTTTCCCCCACAGTCCAAAGACATGTGCTGTAGGTGAATAGGGTAAGCTAAATTGTCTGTAGTGTATGTGTGTATGTCCTGGTCTTCCAGATTGGGGGTTGAGCGTTGGGCTAACAACTCACCTCATAAAAACTAGATGTTACGAAACACCAATATGGTGCAGCTAAATATCAACTTCGATATAAATAGGCCTGGGAGTAAGTAAGTAAGTAAGTATTTGGTATTGGTCTGATTAAAATGTTACTGTATGATTTATTCTATAAAGTTCTGATGAATGTTTTCCAAATTTCAATTAAAAACATTGTCATTATTTTTGTTATCAAAAATGACAATTGGTCAACAGAAGAATAACAAATATAAAAAAAAATTGTCATTGAAAATTAGGGTTATGGCACCAAATAAAACACGGGAGAATTATGTTGTACAAAATTAATATAAAGAGGTCTAAATTGTTTTGTTTTTTTCATTTATGGTTAATTTATCATTTTACATTTGAAAGATGTTTTGTCTGTATTTTACAGAATAAAACAAACAAAAAAACATTCACAGAGACAATTTTCTACAGTGTGTATAATAAGAGATTCATTAAAGGTAAAATAGATTAAGTACAGTAAAATTACTTAAACACATAACAAAATCGTAAATTTTGAGAATCTACTCAATTCAATGATCTATTTTCCATAGCTGCAATCACACAATAATTATAATTTCACACATTATGCACAAGCATACACAAAAAATGATGTTTGCAGTTTGTCCAAGCTACTTATTTAAAATGAGCTGAAACAACACAATTCTTGAGTTTTTTGGGGGGACAGCTTAATTGTTTATGTTCAATCCACTATCAATAACTAATAAGTTAACTTAATTCCTTCATGTTGCCTCAACACAAATCGATTGTGTGGAACCCAGTGTACCAGATAGGGATGCAACTTAAACTACATAAAGCAGTATTTCCACAGCAATGCAACCATAACCAAAAGGTCATACATCTAGATATATTTTTTTCCACCTCAAAAGGTTGATTTAGACAACTTCACTCTCAAAATGTAGACACTTTAATGAAAATGCAAGCTTTAACTCTGACTAGAAATTTAGTGCATAAACTTCCATTGTAAGTGCATGCAATCAAGGTTTGTTTTAACCTAAGAGACAAGCCAATATTCTTTTCTGTGGTAATTAACATCATGGTATGACAGAATTTAAAGTGCCTCTACTATGCATTTTCACATAAATTCTGCAACGTTTCAAAGATAAGTTATTGTCTATCAGTAGAAGGAATATATCCTGAATAGCCTGAAATGAGTAACTTGCCAGTAAATCCAGTGTTACTTCCTCATAAAACTGCATAGGTTTGTAACAAATTTGCTTAATCCAGTCTTCAGTCACTGCACAGAAACAATGCCTATTTTGACTCTCCAACACTGTAGTTGTAGTTGAGGCATGAAAGAGTTTGTGTTTGTGTTGTCAGCACGTCTAGAAGAGACTATTTTCTGTGCTGTGAAAGCAGATCTACTTTGCATTCACTTCCAAACAATGACAACTCATGCTCAAATTCATACAGCATATTGATACCATCATTATTGTTCATATCGCTTTGTATAGAAGCACTGAGGAAGCCTATATAGCTAAAATTCATATTTGGTAACATGCTTTTGCTTCTTTACACACACTGTAAATGGTCAACCAATCACAATCAGAGCTGAGTATAGGGTCTTGGAAAGGTGGGGTTTAAAGTCTGTGTGAAATCAAAATTTACAATGTTAATTTTGAGAGCGCACATTGCTATTCTTTAGGTGAACAATTAATTCATGCAAGTTAATCCACTGTAAAATATTTCAATCAAGTCTGACCTTTTGATTTTCCGTTTGGAGTGGCGGTCCTTCTCTGTTGACGTCAGTTTGACTGCTTCAACCACTATATTCTTAACCACGCCCCTCTTAATATTTATTTTCAGCTGAAAGTACATCAGCATACTGAAATAAAAGTCTCAGCAACTTCCGGTTGACCTGGACTTTAAAAGGAGTAGCACTTCCAGACTACTTCAACTACCAGAATTCTATAACTACTAGAATTATCATAGCAGTCATATCTCATGTAAGACGTCAGATTGTCACATCGTATTTACATTCAAAGTTTCTTTTGAGATATTAAAATTAAGCTTTGAATGTCTGTCGTCATATTTAATTAAGTCATTACCCTAAAAATACGATCTTTTTGGTAATAGAGCATAAAAATGTATAGTTAGGCTTAGGGTTGCCACGATACTGGAATTCGATACCAATCGGTACTGAAATTTTAAAAACATCCATTTCCCGCGAACATTTAAACGCTGTTGATTCATCAGCGGATCGCTCGAATGTCAGCTTATAGACAAACCAGCTGATCGACGTGAATTTGAAAAGAGTTCGGTGAACCGATGACCTTCATGGCCAATCACAGTAATTTAATAAAGCTCAAATGTTAGTGGGAAATGGACGTTTTTAAAATTTCAGTACCAATTGGTACCAAATTCCAGTATCGAGACAACACTAAACGTTAGACCACCTGCAAATGTCCTTGACTCACTTTCATTTTTACTTTTTCAAGCAGGGGAGAAGATTTTTTTCGCGGCACTGAATATGCTGTTTTGAAAGACATCTGAAGTAAAGTTATGTTTTTGCCAACAGAAGGTTGTTTTTTATAAATGTTTTAGAAATTTTTTTGATAACAGGAAGTTGCTAGGCAACAATGGCAAACATATTAAAAAGAGTAGCAGAAAAGTAGCAGACAACTGAAATGCATGCAGTCATTTTGACTGCTGTAGTTCTAGGTAGAAATAATCAGAATTCTTTTCATTCATTCATTTTATTTTGGCTTAGTCCTTTATTTATCAGGGGTCACCACAGCGGAATGAACTGCCAACTATTCCAACATATGTTTTACACAACGGATGCCCTTCCAGCCGCAACCCAGTACTGGGAAACACCCATACACTCTCACATTCACACACGCACTCATATACTGTGACCAATTTAGTTTATCCATTCATTCATTCATTTTCTTTTTGGCTTAGTCCCTTTATTAATCAGGGGTCGCCACAGCGGAATAAACCGCCAACTTATCCAGCATATGTTTTACACAGCGGATGCCCTTCCAGCTGCAACCCATCACTGGGAAACACCCATACACTCTTATTCACACACATACACTGCAGACAATTTAGCTTACCCAATTCACCTATAGCGCATGTCTTTGGACTTGTGGGGGAAACCGGAGCACCCGGAGACATGTCGGGACTTGAACCAGCAACCTTCTTGACCACCTCGGAGTTCTAGTGTTAAAGGGATAGTTCACACAAAAATGAAAATTCTGTCATCATTTACTCAATTGTTCCAAAACTATTTGAGTTTCTTTCCAATGAAGATACTTAGAGGAAGGCTGGTAGCTAGCACCCATTGACTTCCATAGTATTTTTTTCCTACTATGGGAATCAATGGGGCAACCAGCATTCTTCAGAATATCTTCTTTTGTGTTCAACATAACAAAGAATCTCGTAAATGTTTAAAACCACATAACCAATTAAAATTCAGAATGTTACTTCCCTAGGATTGCAGGGTTTGAGGAGAGCTGCGCTATTTCTTTTCTAAGCGATCGATTTTCAAACCTGCAACAACAAATTTTTACAGAGCCAGCTACCACTTTTCCCAAGAAAAAGTTAAATATACAGGTATTTGTATTGTCATCTGAATGTTTGCATAGCAACACGTGCAGTTATTCATTACTCTCTCTCTCTCTCCTGTCTCTTTCTTTCCAACATGCACCTTTTGTTGTAGTTGCTTCCCAGTTGTGTCTGCATGTAAATGAGACTTCAGGAGAAGCCGTGGCTTAGTGTATTAGAATTCACAGGGGAAACAGCACCGATATGGCAGCGCTTAAAGTGGTTTTGACCTGCTGTGATCTTGCCCACCCTACAGCTGCCCTGTCCTTTCACAGCTATGAACAACAGATAGAGATCAGGCCCAGCACTTCACAGGACATGGAGGCTCTTTATCACGTTGCTCTGATGTACAGTAATTACTGAGCACAAGTGAATGCTCAAGCGATATTATGAGAGAAACACTGACAGAGCAAGCACAATAAATTACATTGTTCAAGCAAACATACAGTTCTTTGCACAAGACCAAATAAATACCACAATCATCATCAATGATCATGTCTATGATTTGTAATGGAACGTTTGCCTCTCAATTTTTATGGTGTTGTACTTGTGACGCAGAGCACTCGACTTCGAGTCTGATGAAGCATGGTTCCACAAACGTGATAAAAGAAATATGAAATCAAGGTAAACTGTGTGGTTATAGTACACTTTTCTTTTACGCTTTTAAAAATACTTTTTGTTGTGTTTAGAGAAGGGTTTATGTTGAAATATGCTGATGCACATAGTTTCAATGCATAAAGATTTTAAATGCATAAAATCAGCTAGAATCCAGAAATTGCATTTTTACAGGACAACCCCATTTGCTGCTTTTCTTGCAAAGATATAAAGTGTGTTTACTTCCATTCAAGATGCTTGATAATCACGATGAGGACTTACATTAGATGTGCATGCATTAGATATGTCAAACTGTGGCCCTGCAGCAGTCTGATGAAAACTCAATAAAACAGCTGGATTTTGAGTTCTGATATGGGCTTTTTGTTGTTTTCTGATTGTGGAAAACAAGCCCAGTAGCGATCAGTTTTCTTTTCTGAAGCAATTTGCTTTGGCCCCAAAAATGTAGCAGCAAGGAACAAAAAAATATTGCAACCAAGGTTTATTTTCTGAGGCATTTACTGTGCAGCCATCCAACTGAGATATAAACATAGGAGCTGTTTTGTTTGCCAATAAAACCTTTACCTAATGATCCAGCAGACCATAGCGCCATCTCAATTTACTATCTAATGCATGTTGCACACAAAAATGGCACAAGCTGGTTGTAAATTCAGAAGTTCTAGTCTGACTAGCTGGGATCTAGCAATTTTCTAGAATCACATTTTTATTTGTTTGGTGCACGATGAATGGGTATATTGTGAATTTGCTTTTGCAATATTTATGTGCTTTGCACACAAGTACAATTGATTGTTTTTGCATTTTCTAACTGGTGAACATGTGGACTAGAAGGTTGTTTTCTGTGTAAATGGACAGTTTACATCCTTTTCTCATTTCTTAGGTCATCATACTAATTTAATTGCAGCCTGACTGCACTTTTGCTTTCAAACTTTCCCTGCACCTTTTGATTAGTTCTCTATTTGGTCTGGGTCAAATTATTTTTAGACCCTGTGATTAAAATAGCATGTGCCTACTGGCCTAAATGCTTTACATGTAATATTTTTGTTATTGTTATTTCTTCCTACAGTTCTTATAAAATCTTTAAAACTTACTCAAATATTAACACAAAGCAGTAAACAAGATTGTAATATTGGATTTTGCTGTACAATTTTAGGGTGGAAAATTATCAACATAGGGTCATTCTTAAAACATACCCCTATATACATTTCTGGAGATCGTGAATTATGTAGCCAGAGGGAACGTATGGCTGCATTTTGTCTTTAAAATGAACGCTAGGGGTGGTATGACGCTGTTCCTTTCCGCACTTACCAGCTGACCGCTTACCTCCGTATAGATGGCTTTTCCGCTGTTACCAGTTTGTTCAGTGGCTCGCCGCGTATGTCGGAGGATTTGAGATGCAGAGCGGAGTTGACCATGACGATGGGGTAAGAAAGCGGGTAAGATGAAAACAGAAGCCAAAAAAACAACAACTAAATAACACGGTGAGAATGTGGTAAAATCTGAAAACGTGGTAAAAATCAGGCTGCCCCAAGAGCTTCTTTTTCTGGATTGCTTGGGTCGGTTGGGTTTAGGGAAGTGGGTGGGCGCTAGTCAATTGGTGCTTTTGAAAACACTATAGGTTGGGTTTAGGGAAGGAGGAGGGTGGGTCAGTCGATCGGTCAGTCAGTCAGTCGACAGTGGCCTCTGGTGAATTTCCACGAGAAGAGTAGGCGCGAATGGCACTCGCGAGAGAAATTTGAGATCTCAAAAAACGTACATAGCGGCCTCTGGTGGATTCGCAAAAACGAAAAACTGCAAAAAAATGTAGCTCCTGGGACATATTTGGTGCTCTCCAGAAATGTATATAGGGGTACGTAATCAGAATGAGCTTGGGTTGAAAATTATACAATGTTATACAATGATTTGCCTTATTACCCTAGCTTCCCTAATTATCCTAATTAACCTAGTTAAGCCTTTAAATTGCACTCTAAGCTGAATACTAGTATCTTGAAAAATATCTAGTAAAATACTATGTACCGTCATCATGACAAAGATAAAAGAAATCAGTTATTAGCAATTAGCTATTAAAACTATTATGTTTAGAAATATGTTGAAAAAATCTTCTTTCCGTTAAACAGAAATTGGGGGAAAAATATAAAGGGGGGCTAATAATTCAGGAGGGCTAATAATTCTGACTTCAACTGTATATTTCCGCAAGTTGCCAAGGAAATATTTCTCATTTTCATTTAGATTGACTTAATGTACTAAAAATAACTAAAGAAAAAAAATGAATTGCCACATTGCAAGGAGATATGCATTTTTTTTTTTTTAGCTTGCAGTTCTAACTACTGGTTATGAAGGTCATGAGATGAACAGTTTTTATTAATGATGAATGCATGTATAGCTTTTACTTGTCATGAATTTGTCATTGATGGTATTGAAACAGATCTGCTCAGTCTTACACTGTGGCCTTGAGTTGACTGGCTTATACTTGCTGCTTGCAGCTATATTTAATTCTTTTTGGTTATGAAAAGCACAAGTTTTGAGATATTAATAGTACACAACATTTTTTCAGAGGCCAAAAATAAGAAAGCAGCCTTTAATGTGTGCTCACCTGCCTGTCTTTCTGTTTTTAAACTTTTCTTATGCTCACTGACTCTCTTTCATTTCCAGATTTAGACACCATCTATTTGTTTTTCTTCTCATCGTTGAAATGAGTTCAACACACAACACTCTAGTCTTTGAGAATAAAAGTGTTGTAAAAGTGATGGCACAATTTTTCCAGAGAAAGAGCAGAAATGGAAATCTCTGTTTCCTGGATACTGCTGTTTATATTAGTTGCAGTGCATCCATGTTTTCAGTTGTATTCACTCTCTCTGTCTCTCTCTCTGAGTTTTTTTTTTTACATTGTCTGTCATCCTTCAGGGATGATTCACTGAGGCAGAAAGCACTTGAGGAACACATGCTGCTAAAAGCATGAAACCTATGTGGCTCCATCATGCAGTGCTGAATGAAGGTTCTGGACCACAAGACCAAGCTTCTGGACCACAAGACCAAGCTTTCTGCATATTCTGAATAGATTATCTTTTTCCATTATCTGAAATTAATTAGTTTCAAAAACTTCATTAAATTGGATTTTTTTTTTAGCACAGATCTTCTTTTATTTTTTAAAGTGTGGGTGTGGAAATCTGAGAAGGTACGAGTGGAGAGACGTGAGAGAGGAATGCTCCTCACCACTGTCAGACATTTAGCATACAAATCTAACACCTTGCACTTCAGGAAATATGTAGTGGAATATTTTTAACCCAGGCTATGATGTGATATGTGTCTGTCAGTAGATGTTTCCCAAAATGCAACAGTTTTCACCAGTTTCAAATTGGCATTCCCAGTAAGTGGCGCTAAAAAACGTGTTTAGGTTTTTTTCAGAAACTGATAAAAATAACATTTATTATGTTGAAATCAGATGGCCATATTGGGAAAATGTGGAAAACATCTCAAGGAAAAAAATGTGGAATCCTGCCACAAATAAGGAATTTACTGTATAAAGTGATATGTTGTGGGAAGTTTTGGGTTTCTTCCTTCTTCTTCCTTTTCTTTTTCTTCTGCTTCTTCTTATTGTAATTATTATATTTCTGTCCTAATGGCCAGCCAAAACCATACATTTGGTCGGCACGGCACGGTGGCTCAGTGGTTAGCACTGTTACCTCACAGTAAGAAGGTCGCTGGTTCGAGTCCTGGCTGGGCCAGTTGGCATTTCTGTGTGGAGTTTGCATGTTCTCCCCGTGTTCACGTGGGTTTCCTCCAGGTGCTCCGGTTTTCCCCAGAGTCCAAAGACATGCTATAAGTGGATTGAATAAACTAAATTGGCCTTAGTGTATGAGTGAGTGTGTATGGGTTTTTCCCAGAACTGGGTTGCATCTGGAAGGGTGTCTGCTGCGTAAAACTGGAAATGCTGGAATAGTTGGCGGTTCATTCCGCTGTGACAACCTCTGAAATAGAGACTTAGCTGAAGGAAAATGAATGAATGAATGAATTTGCCACAATGGTCCATAGGTGGTGCTATAATAAGTACTTTTACACATTTGCTTATTTCTCCGCAATCACACAAGTTACAATCAAAATTCTTTTTTTTCCAAATATTCCCTGAGAGAAGCTTTAAAAAAGTGTCATCTTGGATTTTTTCTGTCATGCATAAATCTACTCCACCATTTTTATAAGACTACTTTTTTTTCAAACTGGAGAGCAATCATCATTGGTAATTGGGTGAAAATAGAAAGGTAATCCCACACTGAAAATGGTTTACGGGAGCCAAATGTTTGGTTTTTAATTTACATTGAGTCAACACCATGTCAACGTCAATGTTGATGTCAATTTGATGTCTTTTCAACATCACTTACCCAAATGGGCTTTGTTTGGACTCAGAAGATTTCCACTTGCCACTATATTTACCTTTTAAGTTCATTTTGAAGTTCAAGTAAAAATAAATTCCAAATTGAATATATATATATATAT
>CAIGQV010003909.1:8038420-8051225 GCA_903798115.1 Danio jaintianensis | reverse complement strand
ATTTATTTATTTATACATAATGTATTTATTTATACATTATTTATTTATGTATTTGTTTATACATTATTATTCATTTATTTATACATAATATATTTATTTATACATTATTATTTATTAGGTGGGTACTAACTGCTCTGGACCGCATGGCAACGTGGGCCAGAATGAGGTTTAAGCCAAAGAAATCCAGGTACATGGTGATCAGGAAAGGTAAACTGACAAACAGAGTCATGCTGCATATGCAAGGGGAAGTGATTCCGTCGATAAAGGAAAATCCAATTAAGTGCCTCTGGAAGTGGTTTGATGATTTACTTACCGACAGGAACAACATAAGCAGTACAGAGAAGCAGACAGAGGAATGGTTGAGGACGATCGAAAAATCAGGGCTCCCGGGGAAGTTTAAAGCATGGCTTTACCAACATGGATTGCTGCCAAGACTCATGTGGCTGTTGACGGTGTATGAAGTTCCCATGACAAGTGTCGAAGGAGTGGAGAGAAAGATCAACAAGCACCTCCGGAGGTGGCTGGGAATCCCTCCAAGCTTCACTTCGGTAGGCCTTTATATAAGATCAGGGCAGCTGCAACTTCCTCTGTCATCCGTGGTGGAGAAATTTAAGGTAGCAAAATGCAGGATCATAATGACATACAGAGACTCCCAGGATGAACAAGTCAGGCAGGCAGGTATCCTTACAAGATCAGGACGCAAGTGGGCAGCTGACTCATCTATTGCACAAGCTGAAAGTATGTTGAAGCTACGTGACATCATGGGAACGCCATGCACAGGAAGACAGGGTCTTGGAACTTCCCATATCCAGCAATGGGGGAAAGCTGGATCCAAGGATAGAAGGGCCATAATCCAGGAGGAGGTACGGAACCTGGAGGAGGAAGGACGAAGGGCAAGGGCAGTGGAGCTAGCGTCCCAGGGAGCATGGACCAAGTGGGACCTACCCAAGAGGAAGATCACATGGGGAGATCTGTGGAGATTGGAACCTTTCCGCATCTCATTCATGTTAAGATTGGTGTATGACACACTCCCAACTCCTATAAACTTGCACAAGCGGGGCTTAAGAGATGACCCATTGTGCAAGCTTTGTGGGGAGAGGGGTACCATGGCACACATACTGTCAGGGTGTAAAACAGCACTTGCCCAAGGTAGGTACAGCTGGCGCCATGACAAAGTGCTCATGACACTCGCTAACATCCTGGAGCAAGAGAGACGCAAGAAACACCAACCACACGGGAGACCAATACCATCAGTCAAGTTTATAAGAGCGGGTTAAAAGCCACCAACCACAGGAACAACAAGAACCAATCTGCCCCATCATGAGAAATGAAGGTAGACCTGAGGGAAAGACTGCAATTCCCCCCGGTTGTCCAGACAACCCTGAGGCCAGATGCAGTACTGTGGTCTGAAGAGGCAAAGAAGATCATTCTCATCGAACTTACAGTCCCATGGGAAGAGGGTTGTGAGCAAGCGTTTGAGAGGAAGAGTGCCAAATACCAGGACCTCTTGCATGACTGCAGGGAGAAAGGTTGGCAGGCATGGCTCTTCCCAGTCAAAGTCGGCTGTAGAGTATGCCCCGCCCAGTCAGTATGGAGGATGCTTACAGCCATTGGGGTGACGGGGAGGGAGAGAAAGATAACTATTCGCAGGATGGGGGAGGCAGCAGAGAGAGCTTCTTGCTGGTTATGGAGTAGGAGAGAGGAGCTTAGCTGGAAGCCGGGGGGAGTTGATGGGCAGTGATTTGGCCACTACTGCTGACCCACCAATGTTGAGGGTGTTGCGGTTTAGGGTCGAAACACCCAATGATCGTTGAATACCGCCTGATGACATCAACTCTTCCTGGCTAAGGCTACATTTACCGAAAGTGAATGAAGGAGAAGCATCTTTGGATGTAATTGTAATTAATTATTTATACATTATTACTTATTTATTTATTTATTTATACATATTATTATTATTATTATTATTATTTATTTTTTTATTTTTTTATGTAGTAATATGGTATTGTGAAGCTGAGAACTGCAGTGAATTGTTCAGGTTAAGGTTAGGGCTATGTTTTCCACTATGCCTGTGTTGGTTGCTTGTGCTTTTGCACATGGGATTGTCCTTGATTTCTCCTTAAATGAGAATGCAGTGTTTGTCACCTTTAAAATCTGCAGGTAAATGATGACGGCGTATCTGGCTTTATGGATATAAGATGAATCTGTCAGTATGGAGTTTGCTGTTGGAGAACGGGTCATGTCAGGGCAGGTTCGGCAGTGATACGCTTCCTCTCCCTCATGAATATTATGAACTGGTGTGCTATCAGAGAGCATGCTGGGACGTGTGCTGCCTCTGACCACACAGCTCTATCTCCATGTTAATTGAGAACATGGTTTTTTATAAGCACTGCTGGGAAGAGTGTTGATGGCCTGCGGGGGGAATCTGTGCCGCTCAGAGCCGTCCCATATCATACATACAGATGGGCAATTTAGCTGAAGATATTTGATCATATTTACAAACATACAGTTGAAGATAGAATTATTAGCCCTCCTGAATTATTAGCCCCCCTGTATGTTTTTTCCCTAATTTGATGGAAAGAAGATTTTTTTCAACACATTTCTAAACGTAATAGTTTTAATAACTCATTTCTAGTAACTGATTTCTTTTATCTTTGCCGTGATGACAGTACATAATATTTTACTAGATATTTTTCAAGATACTAGTATTCAGCTTAAAGTGACATTTAAAGGCTTAACTAGGTTAATTAGGCAAGTTAGGATAATTAGGCAAGTCATTGTATAACAGTGGTTTGTTCTGTAGACAATCGAGAAAAATGTATATAGCTTAAGGGGGCTAATAATCTTGACCTTAAAATGGTCTAAAAAAATTAAAACTGCTTTTATTCTAGCCACAATAAAACGAATAAGACTTTCTCCAGAAGAAAAAATATTATCAGACATACTGTGAAAAAAATCATTCCTCTGTTAAACATCATTTGGGAAATATTTGAAAAAGAAAAACAATTCAACTGTATATTGGTACCTATTTATATGACTTTTATAGTATTATACTATTGGTACCTATTTATATGATGTCTAGTTTGGGAATGTTTCACCTTTTGATCAACAGACATTTATTTTCAATTGAGAAATGTGTATATTAGCAATTAGACGAAAATGGGCTATAATTGTAAATCAACTTAATAATTTAATAAGAATATTTAATTAAATTGGTTTTTAAGTCACTTAATAATAATAATAATAATAATAATAATAATAGGCGACGCGGTGGCGCAGTGGGTAGCACGTTCGCCTCACAGCAAGAAGGTCGCTGGTTCGAGCCTCGGCTGGGTCAGTTGGCATTTCTGTGTGGAGTTTGCATGTTCTCCCCGTGTTCGCGTGGGTTTCCTCCGGGTGCTCCGGGTTCCCCCACAAGTCCAAAGACATGCGGTATAGGTGAATTGGGTAAGCTAAAATTGTCCGTAGTGTATGTGTGTGAATGAGTGTATATGAATGCTTCCCATTGATGGGTTGCAGCTGGAAGGGCATCCGCTGCGTAAAACATATGCTGGATAAGTTGGCGGTTCATCCCGCTGTGGCGACCCCAGATTAATAAAGGGACTAAGCCGAAAAGAAAATGAATGAATGAATGAATAATAATAATAATAATAATAATAATAATAATAATAATAAAATAAGCAATCAATGGTAAAATTCTGGACCCTTAAATGTAAATAGTTATAGTATGTAGAAAGCCACGTCAACAACAATAATATAATATAATATAATATAATATTTATTATTATTATTATTATTTTTTTTTATACAAATAAAATGGGAAAATATAATTAAGTAATAATATTAACAACAACAGAAACAATAAATAATTGTTTTTGTTGTTATGAAATTATTTATTATCCTGATTATTGTTTGTTTTAATTTCTATCTGTTGTTTAACCTACATTTTGTTTGTTGTGACAACAGCAACAACAATACTACTACTACTACTACTACTACTAATAATAATAATAATAATTATAATAATAATGTGCAAATCATTTTATGTAAACTTTTTGAAGCTTGGTTTAGTGCATATTGTTTAACAGGCACTAAAATTAAATATGACTTTTATGTGAATAATAATAATAATAATAATATGATGATGATGATGGTTATTGTTGTTATTGTTTCAGTCTATTGAATAATGTTTTGTGTTAAAATGTATTGCTTAAAGTTTTTACATTTTTATTTAATGATAAAACGCATTAGTACTACTACAAATAATAATAATAATAATAATAAAATAGCCACAATAATAATAAAAACAGCAATAATAACAATCATAATAATATAATATTATGTTTATAATATAACAGTTATATTTTTATATATTTTATATTAATTTAAATCTCTTATGTGTATTTATAATATGCACACCATATTATTGAAGATTCTTAAAGCATATTATATTTTGCATCCAGTTATTGACTGCTTGGTAAATTCTATTTATTATTTATGTTACATGGAAAATGTCTCGTGAATACTCATTCCCCCAAACAGATGCCATTGGAAATGAGATCCTTCCTTACACAGGTGTAGCGATCACAGTTTCCTTGCTTGCATTAACCAGAGTATGTTTTTATTACATTTTACATGTCTATCCAGGTAAACATGGAGTAAATTCGTTGTGCAGCACAAGTGATGTTTGTCTTCATGAACATATGTTGGTGGTTGTGTAGGCGGATGCTGTTAAGTTGTTGTGTGTATCTGATGAATTGTGATCTGCCACAGGGCTGAATGTCATTACGGGTGCAAACAGGAGCTGATTTTTGCGCTCGCTCTTTAATACACAGCAGAGAGTGGGTGTTTGAAACAGGAAAGAACGGCTGTTTTGAAGCACATTATGAATTTGCCAGGACTGTCTGTCTGTCTGTTTCTCGAACTTCTCATTTTGTTATTCACTCTCACTCGTATTCTGCCCTCCAGGCAGAAGAGGTACAGGTGTAAGATGAAAGTGTGAAGGGTTTAGCTGAGACTCGGTCAGGCACAAAACTCTTTGCAGTATATCAGGTGATAGAAATGTTGGAGAGAGACTTCTGCTTGTGTTTTATCAGGCTGGCGAACTTGGAACAACATAGATCATATTTGGAAATGACATGGAAGAAATTTCTGGAAGAAAGAAAAATCACAAATGACAATTATATTGAAGCATATTTACATGACTGAATGCTTCTCAGGTTATTTATTTCTATGGAAATGATCCGTTTTTCTGGAGTTATAATTAATGTTTTTTTTGTTGTTGTTTTTTTTCAATTTATTCTGCAAATTACTGATGACATTTGTTCCAGATTTCAAATAAATGTATTATTATTGGTGCCATTTATTTCTTCAGAAAATGACAATTGGTCAAAATGTTTTTATTTTAATTGGAGTTATTTAGTTTAAATGAGGGTTATTTCACCAAATATTGATTTCATAACTCATTTAAAGTAAAAAAATAAAAAAAAAGAGTAAAACATGTAAAAACAATGTAAAACAGGACACTGTTTTGTTAGTTTTACCAATTGTTATTTCATGTTTTTAGGTGAGGATCAAATTTAATGTTATTCTATATATTTAATGCATTATATTTTTATTTTAAATGAGAAGAGAAGTCATCATAGTCAAAACAACAAAAAAGACATTTTACTCAATTGTAAATACAGAAAAAAACAATCATTTCCAAGCGTTTGCTTACTTTTTTTCCATAGCTATTTGCAAATAAATATAAAACTTTATTGTAAAATATAAAAACATATTCCAGCAATTATAGTTGCGGAGGAAATATTTCTCTTTTGTCAATAAAGAAACTAAAGAAACAAATATACTGTTGTGCTCAAGTTTACATACCCCTTGAAGAATTTGTTAAAATTTGAATAATTTGAACAAAATAAGAGAGATCATACAAAATGCATGTTACTTTTTATTTAGTAAATAGTAGTCAAATACAAATTATATATAAACATAAAAATATATGTAGATATATTTATTTAGTATATTTTTGTATTTTGTGTACAGTATGTGTATTTATGCATTTATACATAAATATATACAGTTGATATTCATTTATTCATTCATTTTCGTTTGGCTTAGTCCCCTTATTTATCAGGGGTCGCCACAGTGTAATGAACCGCCAACTATTCCAGCATATGTTTTGCGCAGCGGATGCTCTTCCAGCTGCAACCCAGTACTGGGAAACACCCATACACTCGCACATTCACACATTCACTCTTACACTACGGACAATTTATTCAATTCACCTATAGTGCATGTCTTTGGACTGTGGGGGAAACCAGAGCACCAGGAGGAAACCCATGCGAACACGGGGAGAACATGCAAACTCCACACAGAAATGCCAACTGACCCAGCCGGGACTCGAACCAGCTTGCTGTGAGGCGACAGTGCTAACCACTGAGCCACCAAGCCGCCCAGTTGACATGTATATATTAAAATAAAAATATAAATATAATATAAAATAAAATAAACTGTACGATTTATTTCATAGGACCTGATCTTCTCATATTTTGCTGTCATGCTACTCCTGAATATTTGTAATTATATTTGTGCTGATGTGCTCATACATAAGACATAGTCGGAAATGTGAATAACGTTTATATTGTAAACAAAAGCATCAAATTAAAAGATTTGACAGTACACACACGGCTTCAGCTTCTCTGATATCTGTGGCATTCCACAAAAACAACAACAGGCATTTTGCTCTTAACAATGCATTTGTGCCGCTGAGAATACAATTCAGGTATATTTAGAATCAAAAGTGCTCAGACTTTATTTTAGTATTTTTCTGTGCTTCATCTAAATGCAGATTCACACCGATGTAGTTGTAAGAAAATCTCTCCTTGACAAAGCAAACATTCATTATAAATCAGATACAATTCTCCCTTAAAGATCAGTTTCTCTCTGTCATCTTGTCAAATCCCAGCAGGATTGATAGTTTTACTGAATGTTCTGTTGTTGTGAATTACAGGGTAGTGTAACAAGACAGGCAACGGTCTTGCTCTGAACAGATTCAGAAAGAGAAGATGACGATCCAACAGAGCTTTGTTGTGTTTTTCTTTAGGTTTCAAACATTGTCAGCTAACAGGAAACCGTTGCTGGTTTTCACATTGTTCACATGTTTTGTAATAATCTTGTTAGGAATCTCTGTTCAAACACATTGCTGATGGCACAGTACTGTATGTGTGTCTGTGACATTCACTGCTTAATAATGAAAGACGAATGATCACATAATCGACTGGCTGTGACATTTCACACTGATGCATGCCATGTATTACAACATTTTTGGCAGCAAATCAATGTGAAAATAGATTAAGCATTGTCACCACAGACAACATTTGTCATCTTGTAAAAATGTGCTGGCTTTGATCAGACTACTGTAGTTTTTAGTTTTATATGGAGAACTTTTTGTATGTGCAGTGAGCTTGATAATATGCAATGTGAAAGTATTGGCTTGCAGTGATTGGATTTAAATTTGATACATTTCTTTTGAGTTTTATTGCAAGTGTTCAGATTAATCTAATTTCAAATATTAACTAAATACATTATGGAAGTGTAGAGTATAACAGGTCATTGCTGAGTTCATCTGGAGCAGTTTTTGTATATATTTATCATAACAATGGCATATTTTGTTAATTATCTGTAGGATTATGGGTAATGTAGTTCTTCACTAAATATATGACAATTTATTATTATTTTTTGTTTAAAGAAAAATGTGGCCTTAGATTAATTGTTTTTTGTTCTTGTTTTTGTCACTGTTGATAAAAGTGACAACAAAACAAAACAAAACAAAAAATAATGAATCTAATGTCATGTCTTCTTCCTGGTATTACAGTTATTTTCAGTGATCCAAACAGAAGTGGTCAAGATGCATTGCTGTAAAACCCAGTAAGTTTAGAATACTCAAAATATTTATGACCCTGGACCACAAAAACTGTCATAAGGGTCAATTTTTGGAAATTAAGATTTAAACATCACTTGAAAGCAGAATGAATAAGTTTTTTATTGATTGATGTAGGGCTGGGTGATTCAGGCCTAAAATCAAAATCTCAATTAATTGAACATTTTATCTTGATTACGATTAATTAAAGATTATATTATTTATTTACTTTTTTTTGCCCTTATAGTTCACTCACAAGTTTAGTAAATATGCTCACATATTACAAGTATAAAGGGTGCATTACTTGATTTTAACATAATTGAAGGAAACACACACTATCACTATCTGTGATTATTTATTGAACATCAACGTTGAACAACTGAAATTAAAACACACATTGCCTAAAACCAACAGTCACTTTTGTTTCTTATAAAAAAGTGAAAACAAATAACTTGCACTTTTGGAAACAAAATTAATTATTTTCAGTGTTTTTTCATATTAAAAGTCTAAAGTAAGCAGGATCTCTTCTAAATAAAATAACTCTTGTATATCCTGTAAATAATATTTTAAACAGAGCAGTTCTTGCATCTTCTGTAGACAAATATTTTAGGAATATATTCAGTGTCTCAGGGTTCAGCAAAAATAATCAAAATATTGAGAAAATCACTTAAGTTTAATCACTTAAAACATAAATAAGTTTTAATTCAAATGTAGTTCTTAGTCATGCATAATCAAAAATAAAGTTTTGATATATATATATATATATATATACACACATTTTAATGGAAGATTGGAACTTAATAATCTTAATTTTTTTTGTATAAAATAAAAACTGATAATTTTGACTCATACTTCTACCCATACTTTGACAAATATACCCATGAAACATAAGACTGGTTTTGTGGTCACTTGTGGAAACCATTTAGCTACACTGAATAAATGCTATAAGTCAACTTGTTGCTTATACAACAAGTTGTATAAACAAGTTGTACACGTTGCTTGCATAAACATCATACATTGAATTGTTTTGGTGCACTTTCATGCAAGACATCCCATAATGATCATGTCTTCAATCTTTATGAGGAGAATAACTTGTGTTTTGTGGAAGTTCAAACATTTGACCACATGAGCATACGTATGCAATATGATCAAAAAAATTTTAATCTTCCTAACAAAGTGCGAAGTGGACAAGCACTGAAAGTTTGTGTGTCTTGATGTAATAAATAACAAATGCATGTACATATAACCCAAGTACAGTAGGTATATTTTTGAAAGGCTGTTTATTTCCTTTTGTTATCAGAGGCTATTAAAAGATTTTAGGGCATCATATATTTGGATGAATTCCCCTGCGTGAGCTGAGTCAGTGGCTCACTGTTTATTCACGCTTCAGTGTTTTCTGATTATTCTTCAGCACTTCAGGAACTTTTCTTTCTCCCAGCACTTTCAAGCACTTTCTTTCAGTGCAAATGCAAATCAATGACAAACACATTTTGACAAAAGAAGGCATCGTTTACGAATTCATTCCACTTGCACATACATCAATGTCACCTTGCTTTTGTTGCTTTACTGATGCCTGTAATATGCACAAAACTTTCACTTTGAATAAATCAATTTTCCCTTCAACAAATATTTGTAGTCTATGTAGTTATGTTGTTTATGTAGTATTCAAATAACCTGATAATAAACTACCATTACTTTTTCTGTTGTGGACTTAATTCATACAATTTAAAACATGTATTATGTCATACAATATATTGTTTCAAAACTACTAAAATGTCAATACAAGTCACGTTGAATTTTCAACATCATTCAACCCATTCCCACATGGACTGCTGATTTACTAGTATCATTCAAAAGACAACTAAAACCCCATCTCTTCCGCCATCACCTAAACCCCTGTGAACAAAACCAGGACCCTCTCTCCCACACCACACTACACGACAACCTGAAAACATTATACAATTCTGAGTGTGCTTCACACAGGTGAGTAGGCTTGACAAACCACCTGTAACAAACACACTCTTTCATCTCTCTGACACTTTAACCAGCACATGCACCAGTTTTGCACATTTGCACCAGACACTAATGGGGTGTTCACACCAGACACGGCTTGCTCGAATAGATTGCGCTATTCGCGAGTAATTAGATGCTTGAACATTATGAGTTGATTTGCTTTATTTGCATGTCAAACTCGCTTCATTCACACGTGAAATTCACTTCACAATAGATGTGGATTCGCGTCATGGGAGAGGCGTCTGACTGCCAGGTGACTCCAGTTTCGTTGCTAAATGCCTAACATGGATTTTATCGAGAGAGTAGCTGTTTATGTGCTTTAGAAAGGCTGAAAAATGGCATAGATTTGTTCTGCGCTGTGGCTGGTTCCATCAGATTCTTCAGATGCTCACCCAGCATGGCGAGTTCATCAATGGTTCATTAGCGGTTGTCCCATGTCGGCTGGAGGATTTCCACTCAGTCGCTACACCATAATCATGCCCCTACTACACTGTAAAAAATATCTGTTAATTAATAGTTCAGTGCTTCCCACACATAGACTTTACTTGGGCGGGCCGCCCAGGTATATTAACTGCCACCCAAGTATATTTGATGATTTTTTTAACAAATTAGCATCCTTTTACACTTTTTTTGTATCCGCCCAAGATATCCAAATATCCGCATTCGATTAACCAGTGGAAAATCTTCTCTTGCCCTACACATTTTGTACTGATCATTGTGTGTGTGCGAGAACTGTCAACAACACTTTGTCAGACAATCTCATGTGCTCTGCAGAGACCCACAGAGATGCGCCTTTTTAAGGCTTAAAAATGTGTCCGGCCGGTGTTTCTAAATCTCCTAAAATGTCCGGGAGTCGACTTTTGCTTTCGCTTTCTAAAGTTGTTGTTGCGTTTTTGCATTACTCTTTTATTAAAGACTACTTTCCGCTTGGCCAAGAGAGACCGAGAGAAACAGTAAATAATAGACTCTTTAATCTAAACGATTCAAAAAACTTTACTATATACTCGGAGAGGACGAAATGACATCTAAACTGGCTGCAAAATATATGTACACCATTAGAAATGGTCAATCAATTCATTTGCCTTATTTAAATAATCTACACTTTTTATTCTAATTATTAATGAATTATAAATAAATATTATCCATTTTAGAGATATTGTCTGTTTTTATTCATTTTTCCTGTAATTTATTTCTCATTTGCTGTATATGTTATTAATTTGATGATGTTAATATATTACATATTTTACACATATCTAAAATGCTTTGGCAATACTAAATGTCATGCCAATAAAGCAACCTGAACTTGAGAGAGAGAGAGAGAGAGAGAGAGAGTGCAGCAATGTGTAGATGGCTCCTAAATAGCATAAAAATAAGAGAAATAGTGGATTTCTTATTTATTTCAACAACCTTTTTTAAAACTTTAACCCATTGAAAAGTAACGATGTATAACAGTGTCATAATAAATAAAAATATTGTTAACTATCACATTATTTTTTGTGTCACATGTAGTGACATAACCATTTATGTGCCATGGGTAAAGGATGTGTTTCAATCCGGCTACCACCGCGTGTATATTTCAAACCTGTGGGAAGCACTGTAGTTTGAAATATTTCAGTAGTTTGAAATAATATAATGTATAAGAAATAATATATAGAGAAATAAGCCTGCAAAATAACAGAAAATGTACTGGCAGTTTATTACCAGGTTTTTGTAGCATAATATACAACACCAATCCAGACAATATATCACTTTAAACTATTAAAATTTTTAATAAAAGTCACTTTTTCAAACTTTTCAAGGTTAAAATTTGTTGGAAGAAAGATCAAACTCCCATAATGCAATTCAAAAGCTTAAATAAAAAAAGAAAAGAAAAGAAAACATGAATCACAAAATATGGAAAACTGATAATTTACGGATATTTTTTGAAGTGTAGAGCAAGTATATGATTGGTCAAAGCCCAAAACGCTGAATTCGTCATTTGTCATTGTCATTTGCTTGAATCACGTCATTGCATTGACTTAACATTGCATGACTACGCAGGATGTCTAATTGCATCTTTGCATTGACTTAACATGTAAATCACTCGTGCTTGACGCTTCATCCGCATCTGGTGTGAATGTATCATAGCAATCACTCCCTATCTCTAAAAAACCTTGTGCATTTATGAAGTGTGCTTCACACAGGTGAGTGGGCTTGACAAACCACCTGCAGAAACACTTTCTCTAGAGAAATGAAAACAAAATCCCCCTCCTTACTCTAGCTGTTAATTACCTGAGCAGTAACAGTTCCTTTGTATAATTAGCACTTCTTGTGTGTATTGCCTCTTCTTGTTAAATCGCTGAATGCCTCCTCAATTGTAAGTCGCATTGGACAAAAGCATCTTATAAGTAATGGGGTTCCCAAACTTTTCAACTCGCGACCCCCAAAATACCAATTCCAGTGACTCGCGACCCCCACTATCCTTGGAGTTGGTTATAAACAACAAACATTGCACACAACGGTGCGCACACACACCAATAGAAACTATATAAATAAGCTTATTGACAACACAAAAAAGTGCAACAGTCTAACAACCATATAATTTTTATAGTCATTATTTATTTGTTTTATTTAATATTAACCTCACTTAATAAGAATGGTGGACACAATGTTTACAGCACAGGACTATTCTTGGTTTCATTTTGGAGACCACCACTTGGAGCCTCTGTGTGTCATGGGTCAGGTTTGATCTGGGTTGCTGTCATAATCTGTTGTGTGTTTCAGCTGTTGCCTCTTACAATCAGCGCTGGCACACACGCATTACTCACCTGTTGCTCTTTTGATCTGATTCTCTCCTCTACATATACTTGCCCTTTCTTGAAACTCATTGCCAGATTA
>CAIGQV010003909.1:8025957-8038020 GCA_903798115.1 Danio jaintianensis | reverse complement strand
AGATTATTGTGTGTATTAAAGCCTACGGACACTATGCTCTTCATTGCTATTTTTGAGTCTAGTCTAGTATTATTATTTCGTGCATAACTCCATTACTTACCTTTTGATCTGCGCAGCCACCCTGCTGGTGAATCCAGCCTCTACCTCCACGCTCCTTCTACCCCTCTTCTCACCAAGGGACCTGAGGGTGAAGTTTACGTTTCCTTAAATCCAGTCTGCGTTCCCCCACGGACGGCCGGCGAATGGCAGCTGCTTTTGTTCTCCTTGAACTCAATAAAGACTTTCTGTTTGAACACTGTTTACTCTGTTTTTCCAGCCTTGACACTGTGTTCAGTCGTGGCCTTTATTTTTAATGTATGTGGGTACCGTAAAGGTGTCAAAGTTTAACATTGTGCCGTGAAATCAATGCTGCAACTAACACTATTGCTGTGTCATTAATCTAGCGTAATAACCCCAAGGGTCGACATCCATACACACTCATTCACACACATACATTACGGCCAATTTCATTCATTCATTTTCTTTTCGGCTTAGTCCCTTTATTAATCAGGGGTCGCCACAGCGGAATGAACCGCCAACTTATCCAGCATATGTTTTTTACACAGTGGATGCCCTTCCAGCTGCAATCTATCACTGGGAAACATCCATTCACACACATACAGTACGGACAATTTAGCTTACCCAATTCACCTATACTGCATGTCTTTGGACTTGTGGGGGAAACCGGAGCACGCAGAGGAAACCCATGCCAAGAGAACATGCAAACTCCACACAGAAATTCCAGGGGACTCAGACCAGCGACCTTCTTGCTGTGAGGCGACAGTTCTAACCACTGAGCCACCGCATCGCCAATATAATATCAATGAAAGATTATTCAAATATTGTTAAATTATTATTATTAAAAATATTATTATACATGTTAACATTATTATTATTATTATTATCATTATTATGGTATTTTAATGGTAAATATTTCTTATAAAAATATAATTATATATCAAAAGTATAGGAATAAAAAATAAAATACATTAATAAAGGGTCGCAATCCAATGGAAAAAGAATTGAAAGGCTGATGGATTTTTATTTGCATGTTGTTTTCTATGTAACAATTAAATACTATTTTTATCTTCTGTAGGTTATGGATTAAATATGTAGTAATTCTAATAGTTTAATAACATATATGATATTATTGGAAATCACCAAGCGACCCCCCCTTATTGACTCGCAACCCCCCAGGGGTTCCCGACCCCCACTTTGGGAACCAATGTTCTAAATGACTGAAATGTAAATGTAAAAGTTGTCAGAGCAGAGATAAAGGTCCCAAAATGCAATTCATAACTATAAATAAACTGAAAATAAAAGTGAACAATGAAATATGGAAACTGTTAATAACGGATATTCTTTTACAGTGCATGCAAAATCTCCATTTATAGCTTATAATAAAGTACATCATTTGTGACCAAGAAGAACATAAAGAATCATTGTAGTTTTGACACGTCACTCAGCTGTTTGTGCTTCATTGACAGTAGTTGACAGTGAGTTTCTTAAAGCTGTGGACAGATCTGCTTGAGTCAGAGTTCAGTAGACCGTAGGAAAGGCAATAATAAAACACACTTTCCTAGAATGTCGCCTCTATTTCTGCAATGTCGTCTTCACTCCTCGCATTCCTTCTCCTCGTCTGCACTTTGATGATGAAATACCCAGCAGTCAATGCTGCAATATCTGTAAATATTTAGTCATATAACTGCTGTTTGTCATTATGGTTTGGATACAGCAGTTAAAACATGCTTTATTAGTTGTGTTTAGTGTAAATATATAGATAGGTTTGTGGTTGTTGCCATAATTGAGGTCCTTGTTGCTATTGAAGAGACTCGTATAGCTCAAAATGTCATTTTTGTGTGTGCGTTTATGAACATGTTATGTAAATATGTTTCTACAATATTTTTGGAGGTATTGTGGCAGTGATGTTTCTTTTATTGAGCTTTCAAGCCTTTTGTGTACTTTTTGACAAATATATGGTTGCCATTGAGCCAAATGAACACTGCACAGATTACTCTACAATGCATAGAAGTTGACTTTAATGTATTAAATTTGTTTATGTAACTGCAAATATTTTTGTGCATTAGAGATCAGTGTGTATTTTATATCATTTGGATGCCATTCTAGTTTTTATTAATAGTTTGAATTACTTTTTATTTTATTTCAGATAAATTTGATTTCAAGGAACCAAAATAACTTTAAGGTGGCACAGTGGCTCAGTGGTTAGCACTGTCGCCTCACAGCAAGAAGGTCGCTGGTTCGAGTTCCAGCTGGGCCAGTTGGCATTTCTGTGTGGAGTTTGTATGTTCTCCCTGTGTTGGCGTGGGTTTCCTCCAGGTGCTCCGGTTTCCCCCACAGTCCAAAGACATGCGCTATAGGTTAATTGGATGAACTAAATTAGCCGTAGTGTATGAGTGTGTGTGTGGATGAGAGAGTGTATGGGTGTTTCCCAGCACTGGGTTGTAGCTGGAAAGGCATCCGCTGCATAAAACAAATGCTGGAATAGTTGGCGGTTTATTCCGCTGAGGCGACCCCTGATAAATAAAGGGACTAAGCCAAAGGAAAATGAATGAATGAAAGAAATAACTTTAGTTTTAAAAAAGTGTAAAATGGATTGGAGCATTTTGTAAAATTGTAAAACCAAATCTAGTTATAATAATAATGTCAATATAATGTGTAATATCCGTAACAGCATTTCAAATGGACTGTTACAGACTGTTACATTAATATTATGGATGCATAATATAGTGTGACATTTCTAGTTGGATTCATGTTAAAAATTCACACAAAAATAAGAAGAAACATATTTTATTTATCTATTGCATATTTCTTTTTTTTTCAGGCAATGGATTTTATTTATATAAAATACATTTGCCCATAGATATTATTTAACTAATGAAGTTACTAAAATAAGGTTTTAAAATAAATGTAAAAAATATTAATATTTATATTTATCGGCCTATATACTGGCTATTGACCTTCAAATCTTAAGAGTTAAAGATTAAAAATGATGTATCGATGCATCCCTAATAATTAACTTAAATGTCATTAATATTCCAATATCTAAAATACTTTAAAGGTCAGATGAAATTAAAGTTTTTTAGATGTTAGTATCAGTATTGCTAGTTTTTAAGATATCTATAAGCTAGTGTGCTCCAAAACAGTGACAGAATTCATGTTTAGGAGATATAAAACTGATATAAACATGTAAAGCTTGTATAGTTTGTCACTTCTGCCTAAATGGATCAACGGTTTTATTCACATCATCTCATACTTTAGTTTCTCATCAAATTATAACCAATCAAATGCTCTATCTGCTCTATCTATGCCCTGCCTCCTTCAAGATGCTTCTCGTTTGCTTTTCATTTGATGCACTTGAGCTCAATGCTCTCACTGGCAGAGTGGTGATAAAGCAAAACGCTATTGGCTGTTTTTTAAAAAGTCTCTCTTTGTGTTTCAGTTGAGATTACGTGAAAGATTGAATAATAATGCATATTTCAAAGCACTTCATGGGGCCTTTAATGTCATTCTACACATTTTAGTAAAGAAATTAATTAGCCCTCCTGTGAATTTTTTTTCTTTTTCAAATATTTCCCAAATGACGTTTAACAGAGCAAGGAATTTTTCACAGTATTTCTTATAATATTTCTTTCTTCTGGAGAAAATCTTATTTGTTTTATTTCGGCTAAAATAAAAGTATTTTTTAAAAACCAAATTAAGGTCAATTTTATTAGCCCTCTTAAGCAATATTTTTCTTGATTGTCTACAGAACAAACCATCATTATACAATGACTTGCCCAATTATTATAAAAATAGATCATCAAAACATCACAATATGATAAACTTTGTTCCCAAACTAAATGAGTGTTTTTTTTTTTTTGTGTGATTTCAGCGGTGACCAGTGTGAAGTTATGGGCCATCGACAGGCAGTGTTTCCAGACCATCATGATGAGGACGGGCCTAATCAAACATGCAGAGTACATGGACTTATTGAAGAGGTGAGCAAGCGCATCTCTTTCTTTATCATCTGACATCTTCATTTGCATAATGGCACACCGAGAAGAGCGCACGGTGCTGCATACTTTACATATTAAAGACAGAATCCTGCATTGTTGGGCTACTGAGCCACACTGGATGAAAGAAGTTTTCATCAAAGACTTTAAAGACATCCAGGCAGAACAGACGAATTTCTTGGAAGCTTCTCCAATTCAAAGCCTCAGAAACTGACTATTGCTCACTATATCTTCTTCCTCTTCTGCTTTCACCATCTCTCTTTCTCCATTTTATGCATTGCATGAGAAAATTGAATAGTATTGCATTCGTTTTAATGATTCATCTAATGCAGTTAATGTGCTGTTACTTATTATTTGGATAATTAGAGCTAATTTTGTCAATGATGCTTTGAACCAACAGCCGTTAACAAACAAAAGCAGAGTGAATTATGTATGTGGATGCATTAGACACACTGAATTTGCGCATTTACTGATCTGGTATTCAGCTTTCATATCCTGAGTTCTGAGTTAATCTAGACTCAGAGGAACAATGTATGATACAGAATAATATAAATACGTTGGATACACATATTTATCGAAATGTCAGGTAATTTGCACATTTCTGCACCCTCTCTTTCTCTGTCTCTGTTTTTTTCACAGTTTTATTTTCAGATATATGTAATTTACTGACATATGTTTTTTTTTTTCTTTTACAACAACAAACATTCATTCATTCATTTTCTTTTCGGCTTAGTCCCTTTATTAATCTGGGGTCGCCACAGCGGAATGAACCGCCAACTTATCCAGCATATGTTCTACGCAGCGGATGCCCTTCCAGCTGCAACCCATCTCTGGGAAACATTCATACACACTCATTCACACGCATACACTACGGACAATTTTACCTTACCCAATTCACCTATAGCGCATGTCTTTGGACTTGTGGGGGAAACCGGAGCACCCGGAGGAAACCCACGCGAACACGGGGAGAACATGCAACAACAACAAACAAAAAAATAAAATAAAACATGAAACTAAGAAATTGAAGGTAGATACTCGAGAAAAGAGCCTGAGGATTTCCTCAGGGGTGCAGTAGGAAATAAGTTCATTGATCCAATGCTTTGTAGATACCCTAAATATAATAATAATAATAATAATAATAATAATAATAATAATAATATATTATTGTTGTTGTTATTATTATTATTAATAATAAAATATTATTCATTTATTCATTTTCCTTCAGCTTACTCCCTTTGTTCATCAGGGGTCACCACAGCGGAATGAACTGCCAACTTATCCAGCATATGTTCTCAGCACTTATCCAGCATATGTTCCCAGCACTGGGAAACATCCATACACACTCATTCACACATACACTATGGCCAATTTCATTCATTCATTCATTTTCCTTCGGCTTAGTCCCTTTATTCATCATGAGTCGCCACAGCGGAATGAACCACCAACTTATCCAGCATATGTTTTACGCAGCGGATGCCCTTCCAGCTGCAACCCAGCACTGGAAACATCCATACACACTCATCCACACACATACACTACGGCCAATTTAGTTTATTCAATTCACCTGTACTGCATGTCTTTGTACTGTGGGGGAAACCGGAGCATGCGGAGGAAACCCACGCCAAGAGAACATGCAAACTCCACACAGAAACGCCAACTGACTCAGCCGAGTCTCAAACCAGCAACCTTCTTGCTGTGAGGCGACAGTGCTAACCAACCTCGCCAATTAAATATTAATGAAAGATTATTAAAATATTGTTATTTTTATTATTAAAACATTATTAAACGTTAACTTTATTATTATTATTATTATTATTATTATTAATAATAATAATAATAATAATAACATTATTAAACATGTTAACATTATTATTATTATTAATATGATTATGATTATGATTATTATGATGATTATTATTATTATTATCATTGTCATTATTATTATTATTATTAAAAACATTATTAAACATGTTAACATTATTATTATTATGATTATTATTATTATTATTATTGTCATTATTATTATTATTAAAAACATTATTAAACATGTTAACATTATTATTATTATTATTATTATTATTATTGTTATTATGGTATTTTAATGGTACATATTTCTTATAAAAATATAATTATATATCAAAAGTAAAGGAATAAAAAATAAAATACATTAATAAAACAAATAGTTTTTTTTGTACCTTTTAGATTTAAATTAGTAATAGTAATTATTTTCATTATTGATTGATCTTTTTGATGTAGTATTTCATAAATGATCAAAAAATGATCCTTTTATTGTTATTCATTTAACTGAAAATACGAACAATTGATTTTGTTTTTTCTCTGAAAATTTGCTCTTGGCACAAAGCTCAGGAATAATTGTGAATATGGTGTGAAACTACTTGCCAACTAAGGCTGTTATTATCCATTTTTTTTACTGACCTTCAGCCTCTTAACATTTTAACAGGACTGGCACAAAACGTGTTTTGAAAGAGAAATTTCATGGATTATTAAAGTATTTGAAGAGATCGGATGCAAAAACCTGTAAGTGCTGTCTAATATTTTCTTCTAAAATGAGCATTTTTCTCAGGCTCCTGTGTTTCTGTTCAGTTTTTTCCATTTAAAGGTAATAAAGGGAACGTATTCTGTGCCATAAATGTAAAATTAATGAACCTACATGCAGATGGCTGAGAAAAATGCAAACTTTTGAGGAAAACTTCACATGGCACTTAAAGGTTTTTGCATCTGAAAATCTAAATTTATAAAGAAGGATGAATAAAATCAGGATCTACTCATATTACAGTAAATAAATAGCATATAAAAGTAAAAATATTAGTTCATTTGAATTACTGCTGGTACTTCGCAAGGCTTATTCGCAGTAATGCAGTATAATGCTCATCTTCAGAACTGCTACTTTCAAACTCAAATGATAAAATAGGATTTCTTGTCATGCGTTTATCAGCAACCTTTTCAAACAAGATGATAAAAAAATAACACTGTCATTTTCAGACACAAATATTTGCTCAGTGTGTCTCCATAACACCATTCTCTACTTCAGCCTAATGCTAAACGGTAACAGGAGACTTTAATGGAGCTTTGAATTTTTTATGGCATGTGAAATATTTATGCAGAAGCTGTTATTGATGTATGATCATCTCATGACACACGGCAGTGAAACATAGACTCTGGTCGTGTGTGTGTGTGTGTGTGTGCATTTGTTTGTGTTTGCTAATGCTCAGATCTCATCAGAGATCATCCTAAACATGATTCATTAAGATCAATTACAGCTTTTATTACATAATCTAGATAATGCCTTGCTTTTCTGCCTATTTGGCTCAGCGTATACGAACTAGCCGGATGCAAACCTTTCAGCTATTACCCACTGCATGAGCAGATATGTTTAGACATGTTAAATTATGGGGATTTAGGGGTATTATTATTATTTTGGTGGCCAAAAGAGCAGGTCTGGATTCATTTCAGTATGGGATTGTGACTTGCTGTTTTGATCATTTTTACTATTCAAGAAAATAAATGTGGGAACAGAAATTATTTTTTTCTGAGCATAATAATGAAATAAGACACAGTGATGTTACATAAAATTAATTAGATATTTAAATAAATGAACAAAATACTAAAACAAATACTAACAAAATTCTCTTTTATTGACCAGGAGTGTGCAATGTTTATAATATATTGTAATTTATTCATTCATTCATTCATTTATTTACTTTTCGGCTTAGTCCCTTTATTAATCTGGGGTCGACACAGTGGAATGAACCGCCAACTTATCCAGCATGTTTTACACAGCGGATGCCCTTCCAGCTGCAACCCAGCACTGGGAAACACCCATCCACACGCATACACTACAGCCAATTAAGTTTATTCAATTCACCTATAGCGCATGTCTTTGGACTTGTGGGGGAAACCGGAGCACCCGGGGGAAACCCACACCAACATGGGGAGAACATGCAAACTCCACACAGAAACGCCAGCTGACTCAGCTGGGGCTCGAACCAGCGACCTTCTTGCTGTGAGGTGACAGTGCTAACCACTGAGCGATGATGTCGCCAGTTCTCTTAGTAAAAATATAAAATAAATATATACATTTCTTAATAAATGGGCTATGAATTAATTAAGACTTAATAAAGATTTATTTAGGTGTCTACCGATGTGAACTTCTACTTGTATGTTTGACAGACCAAAGCACCTAATATATTTAGATGTGTGTGTGTTGTTTGTATGTATTATGTAGATATAAATACAAACATACATGAAATACAAAATATACTAAACAGTTATACTTACATATGTGTTTACAGTGGGTATGGAAAGTATTCATACCCCGTTAAATTTTTCACTCTTTGTTATATTGCAGTCATTTGCTAAAGTCATTTAATGAAATATCACATGGTCCTAAGTGTTCAGACCCTTCGCTCAGTATTTAGTAGAAACACCCTTTTGATCTAATACAGCTATGAGTCTTTTTGGGAAAGATGCAACAAGTTTTTCACACCTGGATTTGGGGATCCTCTGCCTTTCCTCCTTGCAGATCCTCTCCAGTTATGTCAGGTTGGATGGCAAACGTTGGTGGACAGCCATTTTTAGGTCTCTCCAGAGATGCTCAATTGGGTTTAAGTCAGGGCTGTGGCTGGGCCATTCAAGAACAGTCACGGAGTTGTTGTTTGCAGTGGGCTGCAGTTATGGTTGACTTTCTACAACTTTCTCCCATCTCCCGACTGCATCGCTGGAGCTCAACCACAGTGATCTTTGGGTTCTTCTTTACCTCTCTCACCAAGGCTCTTCTCCCTCGATAGCTCAGTTTGGCCAGACGGCTAGCTCTAGGAAGGGTTCTGGTTGTCCCAAACATCTTCCATTTAAGGATTATGGAGGCCACTGTGCTCTTAGGAACTTTAAGCGCAGCAGAAATTATTTTGTAACCTTGGCTAGATCTCTGCCTTACCACAATTCTGTCTCTGAGCTCTTCAGTACCTTCGACCTCATGAATCTCAATTGCTCTGACATGCATCGTGAGCTGTAAGGTCTTATATAGACAGGTGTGTGGCTTTCCTAATCAAGTCCAATCAGTATAATCAAACACGGACTCAAAAGGTGTAGAACCATCTCAAAGATGATCAGAAGAAATGGACAGCACCTGAGTTAAATGTATGTGTCACAGCAAAGGGTCTGAATACTTAGGACCATGTGATATTTCAGTTTTTCTTTTTTAATAAATCTGCAAAATGTCAACAATTCAGTTTTTTTTGTCAGTATGGGGTGCTGTGTGTACATTAATGAGGAAAAAAAGGAACTTAAATGATTTTCGCAAATGGCTGCAATATAACGAAGAGTGAAACATTTAAGGGGGTCTAAATACTTTCCATGCCCACTGTATATTTATATGTAATTTGTATTCAATACATATTTTATATATAAGAATGAATAAACGTTCTCAAAAAATATTTAAACACACACATTGAAATTAATGACAATTTATCATTTGATAGCACTAATAAAATGATTATGCTTTCTCCTTGATTGTTTTCCCTTTAAGACAGAAAACAAAATTGCATACTGTAAAGTACAGTAGGTATAATATGAGCGTGTGAATTATTAATGGATTTTGCTTCCTATATATAGTATGGATGTAGGCGTATCTGAAAGCAGGGCATGACTATATATTGTCCATTTTAAATTATATTTATTTGTCTTTTAAACCAATAATATTGACTTGTGTTGTCTCTCATTAACAGTGTGCTGACGTTCCGGGGTCTTCCAGAGGAAATATTGAGCAAACTGGCTGATGTCCTGGAGGAGGTGAGAGATCTTTAAACACACAAACAGCATTAAATCAAAGCACTGATCACTCAACATTCACTCTCTACAAGCAGCATTCTAGCTTATTTACTTACTGTTTTAAAGAAACCAACATGCTCCTATTTTGAGCATAGATTTGGCACTTGTATTGGTACATTCTGTCTTTATTTTACCTTTATTAATTACATTATTATAATTTTTTTATGTGAAGGATTTTAAACTTCCATTTAATATATTTATTTTGCAGAAATTAACAGAAATTATTATTATTTTTAAAGTTTTGGTTAAATAATTTAATACTATAAGCACATTTCACAATTACACACCTGACAAAAAAACCTAAATATTGTCATACTGAAATATGCTGATTTGTTCAGTCATTTTTCGACTTAGTCCCTTTATTAATCTGGGGTTGCCACAGCGGAATGAACCGCCAACTTATCCACCATATGTTTTACGCAGCGGATGCCCTGCCAGCCACAACCAATCACTGCGAAACACCCATACACACTCATACTCTATGGACAATTTTAGCTTACCCAATTCACCTATAGCGCATGTCTTTGGACTTGTGGGGGAAACCGGAGCACCCTGAGGAAACCCACGCCAAAACGGTGAGAACATGCAAACTCCACACAGAAATGCCAACTGACCCAGTCGAGGCTCGAACCAGCGGCCTTCTTGCTGTGAGGCGACAGCGCTACCCACTGCGCCACCGCGTCGCCCCTACATTTAGCCAATTTTAAACTAAATAAATGAATGTATAAAATAGTGAATTAGTAAATCAATAAATAAATACACGAATGAATGAATGAATGAATAAGTTAATGAATCAATAAATCCATAAATCAATCAATTAATAAATAAATACATGAATCAACCAATCAATACATGGATGAATAAATAAATGAATGAGTATATGAATAGATGAATGAATCAATCAATCAATCAATCAATCAAGCAATCAGTCTATAAATCAATCAATCAATACATAAAGACATAAACCAATAAATGAATTGATCAATCAATCAATAAATAAATGAATTAATGAATGATTGAATCAGCCAGTCAGTCAATCAATCAATAAATACATGAATGAAAGAATGAATGAGTTAATAAATAAAGACATGAATATATGAATGAATGAATCAATAAAATACATAAATCAATCAATCAATCAATCAATCATTACATAAAGACATAAATGTATAAATTAGTCAATCAAACATGAATTAAATAATTAATTTATCAGTCAGTCGGTCAATCAATAAATACATGAATGAATGAATGAATGAATGAATGAATGAATGAATGAATGAAGTCAACAGATTCCTTCAGTGACTGTGTTTTGGGTCAGTGAGTTATTAAAGCTCATTATTCATACATATTTTTAGACTTTCTTGTCCTGCAGTTTAATGCACATGGTTCAGTGCGCTGAAGTGAATCATGAATCACTCTTTCTGTATCAGATGGAGAATCAGCAGTCCTCACTTACTGTTCACAAAGCATCAAAGCGGAAAAAATCAATGTTTTTTAATCTAAGAATAGCATGAGAAGATGAGCCGTAGACATGGTGGATATCTTGTGACATGAATCTCTGAATTTATGACAGAGTGATGGAGAGACACTGTTACTGTTACTGGTTACTGTTTTCCATTCGCTGTGGTCTTGCTGAAAATCTTGCAGTGGCTGTTCTTCACCTTTGTGATAATACATGATTCACAGCCTCTTTACTGTAATACAACAACATAGAAATTGAGTTTGCTCTTGTAGTTAATTAGGTGTGTTATATCTAATACAAATAATATCAGGTTTAAACTGTTTTGATAACTATGACTGTGATGTTTCTGCTGAAGGATAAACAAAGCATTAAGTGCAGCTTAGTTTCAATCATTTATTCATTTCCTTTTCGGCTTAGTTCCTTTATTAATCTGGGGTCGCCACAGCGGAATGAACCGCCTTAGTTTCAAACGTTGTAATGTTGGTAGCAATTTGGGTGTAAAAGTATTCAAATAAAATCTATTATTATTATATATATTTTTTAGCTTTATTATTGTTATTAATAGTAGTAGTAATAATAATAATAATAATTATTATTATTATTATTAGCTTTATTATTGTTATTAATAGTAGTAGTAATAATAATAATAATTATTATTATTATTAGCTTTATTATTGTTATTAATAGTAGTAATAATAATAA
>CAIGQV010003909.1:8015343-8025947 GCA_903798115.1 Danio jaintianensis | reverse complement strand
ATTATTATTAGCTTTATTATTGTTATTAATAGTAGTAATAATAATAATAATTATTATTATTATATGTTTATTTATTATTATTTGCTGTTATTATTATTATTACTATTATTATTCAAACTAAAATAATTACTAAGGAAATAGTTTAAGATTTTGGCATTAATTAATATTTTAATATTGTTTTATTTAACATCTTATTTAAAAAATCTAACTATAAATACAAAATATTGTCATGTATTTTAGTGTTTTTTATATACGTTGTTTTGTGGTTTTTTATATTTTATTTATTTAATTTAATAATAATTAAATTTAATTTCAGTACTTCAAATTAAAACATTTTTGTAAATATATTTATTTTAAGCTTTATTTTTAAATAAATGTTACAAAAAATATTACTTCCAATTTAACATTTACTAACAATAGCCCATGATTTTTTTGTAAATACACTTCTGCTAAGCTTTATTTTAATTTTTATTTTAGTAATTGCTAAAATATCACTACCAATGAAACATTTAATAATTGTAATTGGTGAAGTTTATTAACAGATCAATCAGAAGAGCAAATACGAGGACATCATTTTAAAGTAATGAGTGTATTTACTTTCATTAAATGTGTCTGTCAGTCGATATTCAAATACAGGTCAATCTCATTCAGTTCTGCCCTCAATAATTCTGTGATGTGCTAAATAAATGCTATGAATGTGCAGAGAGTGGAGCGAGTCTCTTCAGCCAGTGATTGACCTTAAATAAGGAACTGAAATTTGCTCAGGCTTTTTGATCTTAAATGTCAATTTTGCATATGTCATTTTGTCAGAGGAAATGTAATTATTCCCTGTGGAATGAAAGTCTGGAGGCATGGACGAATCTGTCCTATTGCTGTGGTCTGTGTGGTCACTTATATCTAATGCAATCCTCCATTAATTGCAAATCTTGAGGAACCGCCTGAATTGAGTATCTGCTTCTTAAAGTTACTGAATATTCACACTGACTTGAGAAATTTTCACTCTCAAGCTGTCTCACTTAAAAAAAAAAAAAAAATGTCTGCACTTGAACTATTCTCACAATCTAGGAACGTTAAACTAAGTTGTATTTATATAAAAAAGAACAAAAAAATAAAAACACAAACACATTCAATGTTCATTATGTTAATGAAGTTGTTTACATTAATTTAAAGAGTGGGTATACTTACAATGCAATATTTGGGATCACTGTGTATCTACTGTAATTTAAGATGTCATAAAGAAGAGCTGAAACTTCATTAATGCAACAAAATCAGCTTGTTTTAAATCATAGCCGTATTTGTTTTTATTGTAAAAAAAAAAGTAAATTAAAAGTAAAAGCATAAGCCTTAAGGTTTTAAATTAGCTTATTTTATTATAAATAACATAAAAAAAAAGAATTACAATCCAAGTACATTTGCAGCTGTTATCATTAATTAAAATAATGTAATTCAATTTATGAATTCTACTTTTAAAAGTTTAATCAACTTTTAAGACTATATATATATTTTTATTTTTATTTTTTTTATATGAAGGCAACATTATATCCCTCCTGTGAACCTTTTTTTTTAAAAAACTTTTTTATCTAAAATCTGTCTCTTTGTCTGTCTGTCTATATTATGTCTATATTGTACTGTATATACACAAATGGGAAAAAAAAAAAATATATATATATACAGTATCTACCGCAAGAAATACTCAATTTGGCGGCACAGTGGTTAGCACTGTCGCCTCACAGCAAGAAGGTCACTGGTTCGAATCCCATCTAGGCGTTTCTGTGTGGAGTTTGCATGTTCTTCCCGTGTTTGTGTGGGTTTCCTCTGGGTGCTCCGGTTTCTCCCACAGTCTAAAGTCATGTGCTATAGGTGAATTGGATGAACTAAATTGGCCGTAGAGTATGAGTGTGTGTGTGTGAATGAGTGTGTATGTGTGTTTCTCAGTACTGGGTTGCTGCTGGAAGAGCATCCGCTGCATAAAACATATGCTGGAATAGTTGGCGGTTCATTCCGCTGTGGCGACCCCTGATGAATAAGGGACTAAGCCGAACGAAAATGAATGAATGAATGAAATACTCAATTTTACTTTTAATTCATTTAAATTAATTAAATTTTTAGTTTAGTTTAAAATAGTACAGTTCAATTGGATTTTGTCATTGTGATTTTACTTACATTTTCCATACACTGTTCAGAAAGCTCAGTCCCATCACTGAATGCATGTGTGTGTGTTATTTGCTGGAGGTCAAACTAGAGGTGAAGCTGGAACAAAGTGTTTGCTTGTGTCAGAGTCTCTCCTTTCTGCTGCTGGTATCAGATTTCAGACGGATGTGTCTGGAGGTCACGCTTTTTTTTTTTTATAGCACACCGAGGTTCACAGAGATGTTCACAAATCTGCACATCTGCTATTCAGACCCTCTGCCACCTGTGTGTTTCTCTATCATCATCTTTTTCCATATCATCTTCACATCCTCGAAGCAATTTTCTTTCTCTTCCAGACCCACTATGAGGACGGCAACTACATCATTCGCCAGGGGGCAAGAGGAGACACTTTCTTCATTATCAGCAAAGGAAAGGTGCAGTTCGTCCACATACAGTTGAAGTCAGAATTATTAGCCCTCCTGAATTAATAACGGAAAGATTTTTTCAACACATTTCTAAACATAATAGTTTTAATAACTAATTTCTTTTATCTTTGCCATGATGACAGCACATAATATTTTACTAGATATTTTTCAAGATACTAGTATTCAGCTTACAGTGATATTTAAAGGCTTAATTAGGTTAATTAGGCAAGTTAGGGTAATTAGGCAACTCATTGTATAACAGTGATTTGTTCTGTAGACAATCGGAAATATATTGCTTAAGAGGGCTATTAATATTGACCTTAAAATGTTTTAAAAAAAAATGAAAAACTAAAAAAGAAAATAAAACAAATAAGACTTTCTTCAGAAGAAAAATCTTATTGGAAATACTGTGAAAAATTCCTTACTCTGTTAATCATCATTTGGGAAACATTTAAAAAAGAAAATAATTATTCACAGGAGGGCTAATCATTTTGACTTCAACTGAATATGTCTTTTTCTTATTATTTTTTGTCCAGGTGACGATGACGAGAGAGGACTGTCCTGATCAGGAGCCTGTTTACCTGCGGTCAATGGGGAGAGGAGATTCATTTGGGGAAAAAGCTCTGCAAGGGTGAGATTTTTTTTTTTTTACCACTGTTGTACATAACACATAAAAAGAAAACTTTAGCAGTTTTACATTACATGAACATAAACAGGGGCCAGAAATAGAACAACATACAATAAAAATTAAGAAAAGGGTGCTTTCTGTCTTTTTGTGTAGCGATTTAAAGGGACAATAAGTCAGACTATTGATCACAAAGAAGTTCAACTCAAAACAAGATTTATACAGTTAGCCCGAAATTACTCATACCCCTGGCAAATTCTGATTCAAAGTTACTTTTATTCAACCAGCAATTTTTTTTCTTCTTTTTTTTTTTTTTACCAGAAAAGATAATAAGATGATGTACAAGAGGTATCATTGTGGAAAAAAATATATATAGTTCTCAACTTTTAGTTACATTTAAACAAAATGTCAGAATTTATCAGTGGTATGAATAATTTTGGGCTTGACTGTATCATATAACATTTTTTATTGCACTATAATATTAGATTGTGGGTTTCCTCTGGGTGCTCCGGTTCTAACCACAAGTCCAAAGACATGTGGTATAGGTGAATTGGGTAGGCTAAATTGTCCGTAGTGTATGTGTGTATGTGTTTCCCAGTGATGGGTTGCAGCTGGAAGGGCATCCGCTGCGTAAAACATATGCTGGATAAGTTGGCGGTTCTTTCCGCTGTGGCGACCCCAGATTAATAAAGGGACTAAGCCAAAAAGAAAATGAATGAATGAATAATATTAGATTGTTTTTGCACCAAAACTTAAATAAATAATATTAAATGTATACTATTTGTGTTTGACCATGTATTATCATATCATTAGAACAAGTTGTTTGATGATGTAATAATGACTCTATTTAAGGATCACAGTGCAGTACAAAATACTATTTATTGAATTATTTTATCTTTATACTTTCCCATACATAAACATGTCTCAAAACATAGCGCCTTTTTGTTTTTAATAATGCAAGAAATGCTTTAAATTACGTTTTTTTTTTTATATATATATATTAAGAAATAAGTTTTCATTAGTTAATATTATTCGGTTGATTCCGCTGTGGCGACCTCTGATAAATAAGGGACTAAGCCGAAGGAAAATGAATGAATGAATAGTTAATATTAGTTCATATATTTACTAATATGAACTGATAATGAATAATTTTTGCACAGCGTTTATGAATCCTAGTTCAACATTTACTAATTACATTATTAAAATCCAAATTCATGCTTGTTAACATTAGTTATTGCACTGTGAGTTAACATGAACTAATAATGAACAACTTTATTTCCATTAACTAATGTTAACAAAGATGAAAAAATACGGTAATAAATGTTTAGTTCACCCTAACAAATACATGTAAAATGTCACTGAAATATCTTTAGTAGTTTACTCCTAATTGTTTTCCATAACCGTAATTTATAGATCATTTTAAATAACTACAGTGTGACTACAATTGGATAACAGTCACCAATGAGAATAATGGGGATCATTTAATACATAGTTTTTATTGTTTTGATATTTGGATGACATTTATAATTGTAAATACCATGAACATATAATTCCCCCCATATGATCATGCAGTGAAATGTGACCTTTGCAAGTGTTTATGAGATTCATGTTATCAGGTTTTAAAGAACGTGGCGCCATCTTGTGGCTGCTGATAGGAACTCCCTTGGAATTGCAAAAAGTCCTGGAATCACTGTTTAGATTGTCAGCGCTTGCACAGCCATTCTCATATTCTTTAAATACACTGTTCTCTCACACTCGTATGATCAGGTACTGTAAAACCTGCTTTATTCTGGAGTTATATTAAGCATTAAGCTAAATCTCGTTTTCCTGGGAGCTTTCGGTAACACTTCAGTTTAAATAACAATTAGCACCATTTACATTTATATTAAATTATATTATGTGTTTATTAGCACTCATAATGTTTGATCTTATTTTACATCACTAATCATTATTCTCCTAATCTATTCTCGTTTTATAATTATATATACGTTGTTTTATTTATGCATTTTTTTTTCATTCTAATCATGGATGATTTTGTTCTATTCTACCATAATCAATTATTTTACATTCCAATTATACTTGGTTCTATTCCATTCTACCATATTTATTATTTTATAAAATAAAATATATGGTAATAAATGTCTATTTCTTTTTTCTACTCTATTCATGCTAAACATTCCCAATTCTGTTCTACTCCACCATATTTTATTCAGTTTATGTCTTCTGTTCTGGTTTAACACTAAGTCTATTCTATTCCATTCTTGTCTACCATACTTTATTCTCATGCATATTCTATTTATGCTAATTATGCTCTGTTCTATTATGCCATACTTCTTTCTATAATGTTTATTCCATATTTATTAAACTACAATTACTTATATGAATGCCCTGTTTTGTTCTATTCTAACATACTTTATTTTATATAAGTATAACATGTTCATATTTATACTTTTTCCATTCTTTTCTATCTGTGCCAATTGTGCTTTGTTCTATTCAGTTTGCTCTATTACTTACCATACCATATATAGTCTGTGTTATTTAGTTCTGGTTTAACATGCTTATGTATATTCTATTCTATTCTATTCTATTCTATTCTATTCATGCAAGTCATGCTCTGCTCTATTTATTCTCTTCCATTGTGTTTTATTCCATTGTCTTGAATTCATGTTAATCCCGCTCTTATATATTTTCTATTCTATTCTGTTTTATTCTATTCTGTTCTATTTTAGTCATTCAAATCGTGCTCTGCTCTATTTATTTTCTTCCATTGTGTTTTATTTCATTGTCTTGAATTCATGTTAATCCCGCTCTGTAGTATTTTCTATTCTATTCTATTCTATTCATGCAAATCATGCTCTGCTCCATTGTGTTTTATTCCATTGTCTTGAATTCATGTTAATCCCGCTATGGCATATTTTCTATTCTATTCTATTCATGCAAGTCATGCTCTGTTCTATTTATTCTCTTCCATTGTGTTTTATTCCATTATCTTGAATTCATGTTAATCCCGCTCTGTAGTATTTCTATTATATTCTATTCTATTCACGCAAATCATGCTCTGTTCTATTTTATTCTCTTCCATTGTGTTTTATTTTGTTCCATTGTCTTGAATTCATGTTAATCCCGCTATGGCATATTTTCTATTCTATTCTATTCTGTTCTATTCTATTCATGCAAGTCATGCTCTGCTTTATTTTTTTCTCTTCCATTGTTTTATTCCATTGTTTTGAATTCATGTTAATCCCGCTCTGTAATATTTTCTATTCTATTTTATTCTATTCTATTCTATTCTATTGATGCAAATCATGCTCTGCTATAATTCTTCTTTTCCATTGTGTTTCATTCCATTGTCTTGAATTCCCATTAGTCCCACTCTGTAGTATTTTTCTATTTCATTGCGCTTTTTGTTCCATTGTATTCTATTCATACCAGTCTTGTTGTGTTGGACTCTCCTCTATTGTGGTGTCTGTTTTGAGGGAACTGTTTCCCTGTGACTGTAATTCCGCGTTTGGCTGTGTCACTAGGGAACGGTGATCCGGAAAGCGTGTTGATATGCTCCGCTGTGTATCAGATGTCCAGTCTTCTGATGTGAGCTCCAGAAGTGTGATGGAGGTGAAATGTAGGCCAGAACATTGCACATGGTCACTGCGGTTCCTCCGAGATCAATTAATAGCTCACGCTGTGCCCTTGTGTACAGCAGAAAGAAAGAAAAAAAAAAAAAAAACCACATGCTTTACCAAGATCATTAACAATATCCAGACGTTCATAAAGGAATCTCTTAATCCCGGGATTGACATTCATGCGTGTGTGTATGTGCATTCACAAACATTTGACACCTGGTTGATTCTCAGACCCGTTTGGCAGCGATGAGGTTGGTGTCGGTTTTTCTTCAAGCAGGTGGACGTGTCCCACTTGAGGCTCATTGACCCCTAATTAAAGAATAGTTCATCCGTAAATAAAAATTCTGCCTTTATTGTTCTCGTTATTTATACTCTAGTGTCGTTCCAGACCCATATCGCTTTTCATTAAAAGAGAAGTGTAGCAGTAAACATGGGACATAAACAGGGGTCAAAATTAAAATAAAAAGCACCCTAATAATTAAGTAAAAGGTGTTTGTTTTTTTCTCTCTCTTTGTGCAGCAATGTAAAGGCACAATATTGTTTTATTAAATTATAAAAAAATAAATAAAACACCAGAATATTGTTAGATATATTGTTATATTAATATATAGATATATTTGCTGACTTATGTGCTTGCGTTATCCCAAATGTTTTAAAAATCTAGAGAAATAATCAGTTTAATAGTGTGCATTCTAATGCTATCACACATTTGGTTTTATAGAGAACAGGGAAACACAAAGAAGCTTTAATATTTTGTGCATTTCATTGGACTGCACAGAGCAGCATTATAACCAAATTTTAATACGTATTTGATATTATGACTTAAGGCCATGGTGCACCCAAAAATGAAAAAAAGTCATCATTTGGTCAGCCTGTTGTTCTAATGCTTAATTCCCTTCTTTTTATTCATACTAAAACTATTTAAAATGTCCTTCTTGCGTTCCTCTTTATAATGGCAGTGAATAATGACCAGTGTTAAACTTTTTCCTAATAATAATAATAATAATAATAATAAAAAAGGTCCAATACCCTATATTCAGGGGCCTTTTTACATGAAAATTTGGTTTAAAACCAACCAAAGTGTATAATTGAAAGAAAACTCTGACCTTGATTGCCTTGTCTTTTTGCACAAGTGTGTGTTTATGAGACTATTAACACTGTTCACATTCACTCTCACAGGAAAAGCACACAAATAGTGAGAAACAGAATAATTAAAAACTGCAAAAAACAAACAAAAAACTGCAAAAAATAAATAAATAAATAATATATATATATATATATATATTTATATAATATACATATTATAACAGGTCAAATTCATGGATGTAGCATCTGTATTGATGGCAAATTTGATTTGAAATTAATGGGTTTTTTTTCATTAACAATAAAACTTTACAATAAAGTTTCAACAACTAATACACTAGTATTGCACAATGACAGCATCAGTAACTATTTCATTTACCTTACCACTATATTAAACAATAAAGATTAAACTTTAAAAGTGATAGATCAAACTGAGAAAAAAAACTTGTTGAATTTTATGTAGAAAAGGTTAAGCACCTGGCCAACAAAATATATAAACGTTCCAGGATGACCTAAACACAAATCATTCAGCTCAGTATAGTTCTGATTTTTAAAAATTCAGACTTAAAGCGTTTCATTCATTCATTCATTCATTAATTTTCCTCCGGCTTAGTCCCTGATTTATCTCTGGCATATGTTTTAAGCAGCGGATGTCCTTCCAGCCGCAACCCAGTACTGGGGAAAACTTAAAGTGTTTCAAGTTTTAATTTGTTTTGTTTTTTATCTTGATTTAGTAAAATGCTTTATGTACGGATTTATGTGAAATAATAGTTGACAATAGCCAAATATACATTGTATGGGTCAAAAATCATTCAAAAATTATATAAAGATCATCTTTTTAAATGTATTTATCCTTTATTTTACCAGGAATTTTCCATTGAGATATGCATCTCTTCTACCATGGGGTCCTGGCCAAAATGGCAGCACAAAGTTTCAGATACAAAATTAGACACACAGACAAATTTACACAAAACATTCACATGATTCTTCCAGATAAGACTTCAAAAGATTTTTTTAAATATTTAGAGATGGAATTGTTTCTAACATGATAACACTCTGCATTTCATTCCATAATGTAGGGCCAAAGGAGGAAAACGCTGTTTTACTAAACTCCGTACATATTCTAGGAACAGTTAAATATAATTTATCAGAGTTCCGTGTACTATAGCTACAAGTATAATATGATAAAAGGTTACAGATATAAGATGCCAACTTACCCAATAATGCCCTAGCGGTGAATAGAATCATCTTCTATGAACAATTTTTTTTAAATTTCCTACTGCAAATTGATCAAAACTCAAGGTAACAGTTACACATATATGCTTAATGTAAGGTGACAGTTACACATCTATACACTTACTATGAATTATTCATAGTTACATGTAACTAACTCTAAACCTAACCCACATTCTAACCCCAACCATATAGTAAGTACATGTAATTAATGAATATTACTCAGTAGCTAAATGAATAGTTACCCTGTAACTACGTCACCTTAAAATAAAGTGTAACCAAACTCAATTTTTGCTTAGTAATGTGTATTAAGAACTTAATTTGGACAACACTAAAGGGGATTTTTAGGTATTTAGAATTTGTTTTGAACCCTCAGATTCCAGATGTTCAAATAGTCATATCTCAGCCAAATATTGTCCTATGCTAACAAACCATACATCAATGGAAATTACTTATTTACAAACAAATAACACTTATGACTGGTTTTGTGGTCCAGGGTCACACAATAAACCACAATCAAGACTTAAAAAAAACAAAAACTATATCTACTTATGATGTCTGAAACAAAAGGAGACCATATACACTGAAACAACATATTCAAAGATGATTCCTTGGATTTTCTAAATTTATGTAAGTGGTTGTAAACAAATGATTTGGGTTGAATTTAAACAAACAAATTAAGTTGAACAGTACTAAATTTATTTTATTTGTTTAAATTCAACCCATATAAATTGTTTGCTACAATTTTGCAGAAAATTATTTTTGTCAGTGTAGGATTGGAGCTACAACAGGGTTAGTACAGTGTTAGTAGAGTAAGGGACTGGATTTTCATTTTTGGGTGAACTGTCTCTTTAAGGAAAAAACTAAACAAAACAAATTTCAACATTCTGCACATTTATTTGAGTTTCCTGTAAGGATACAGCACGTCTGTATTGAGTGAATGCTGACAGATCTGTGTTCAGTAATATGGCGGAGCAGCTGTGACCTTTGCAGTAGCGTTATTGTGTATTGGTGTGCTGACAGCTTTAGAGCCGACATGTTGTGAAGAATTCTCACCTCCGCAAGTACAAGTGTGTATCGCTGGAAATGGATCCGGCTGTGTGTGTGTGTCAGTATTTGCAGACACGTGTGTTTTGGTGTGTGTTCGGTGTCCAGCTCTTCTCAGTTTGGGGAAGATCTTACAGTGATGGGACAGATGTCACACAGCGCTGGTTTTGGTGTTAGCAGGAGTGTATTGTGCTGTAGTGGTTTATATGAGAGTGTATTGTGCTGTAGTGGGTTATGTGTGAGTGTGTTGTGCTGTAGTGGGTTATATGTGAGCGTATCGCGCTGTAAAGTGGTATATGTGTGAGTTTAGCTGACGGTCAGTGAACAGCATCATGAGGTCAGAATGGGATTCAGACTCGGATGACTGCGATTGGGGTGACAGTGAAGAAGAGGACAATCCGCAAACTCTGAGGCACGACCACTTGAAATTGTAATTGTAGA
>CAIGQV010003909.1:7984209-8014943 GCA_903798115.1 Danio jaintianensis | reverse complement strand
CGACGCTCTTCCTATATATATATATATATATATATATATATATTGCCAATTGGAAAGATAAAGCTGTCAGGATGTATTGAGAATGCATGTGAAATTTGTTAACTTTGTTAGTTAAAAATCCAAAGATCTGCCTCATAAAGTTGTCCTATTTGTGATTTTGTACATCAGAATTATCCACTAAATAGTATATTTATAAATAATTTTCATATATAATTTTTTTTATTGTTTTTTTTTTATGTTTATTAATTTATCTCAGTGTGAACATCAGGTTATATTTTAATTAATTAATTTTTGCTTATTTTAATGATACAATTATTATAAATAGTCAGTAAATAGTATACATTTATCTGTTTATTTATAATTATGTGATTGTGAATATATTAAACATTTTAAATCATCAGTAAAATTATTAAAATGTTATTCAATTATTATTTGAAAACAGATTTTAATATTTTAACATTGCTATATGTGTTTGTCAATCTGTTTATTGATTATGAGTTGGCAATAATTTATGTTTATAATATTAATAAAATTAATTTGAATGTTTTTCTTATAATTCTGTGATTTTAAATATATCAAAACATCACTTAAAATAATCGGTTATTTCCATTGATTTTTAAAAATTGATTGTAATATTTTAACATTGCTTTATTTGTTTGGAGAACTGTCTGTGAATTTATATATTGTTTCTAATATTAATATAATAATGCATTTTAATATGTATTTTTTCCATATAATTCTGTGATTTTGAATTGATCAAAAACACTACTTTAAATAATCAGTTATTTCCTTTTTATTTTAATATTTTAGCATTGCCATATGTGTTTGTTGAGCTGTTTGTGAATTTATTATAAATTATCAATGATTGCTGTTTATAATATTAATATAATAAACATTTGAGTATTTCTTTCCTATAATTTTATGATTTTGAATATATCAAAATATAATTTTAAATAATGAGTTATTACTATATATATATTTTTTTTGATTTGAATATTTGAATATTGCTATATTTGAAATATTATATTATTTTAAATACTATATTAGTTGACAATAGCCAAATATACATTGTATGGGTCAAAGATGGTGTCACGGTGGCACAGTGGGTAGCACGATCGCCTCACAGCAAGAAGGTTGCTGGTTTGAGCCTCGGCTGGGTCAGTTGGCATTTCTGTGTGGAGTTTGCATGGTCTCCCCGTGTTGGCGTGGGTTTCCTCCGGGTGCTCCGGTTTCCCCCACAGTCCAAAGACATGCGCTATAGGTGAATTGGGTGAGCTAAATTGTCCGTAGTGTATGTGTGTGAATGAATGAGAGTGTATGGTGTTTCCCAGTGATGGGTTGCAGCTGGAAGAGCATCCGCTGCGTAAAACATATGCTGGATAAGTTGGCGGTTCATTCCGCTGTGGCGACCCCTGATTAATAAAGGGACTAAGCCGAAAAGAAAATGAATGAATGGGTCAAAGATCATTTAAAAATTAAATAAAGATATAAACATATTTTTTTAATTTCCTTTTTAAATATATCAGCACTCAATCTAACACTTTTTTATTATAATTGTAGGTGATTATATTTGATGAGATTTGTTGCGTTGTCTGTGAATGTATTATAAATTGTCAATGATTTCTGTTTATAATATTAACATAATAATTTTAATATGTTCTTTCCTTTCCTACAATTCTGTCATTTTGAACATATCAGAACACTATTATAAATAATTATGTATCATTTAAATGAATTATTATAATATTATTTATTTATTATATATTTACTAATATTTCAATTAGTAAAAATTGTTCTATTTTACTTTGACTATACCTGTTGATCTTTCTACCTGTGACTATAATATAATTAATCTTTTATTTCAGTATTTCAGCAATCTTAATGAACATGCTTTAATGTTTATCTATATGTTATCTCTGTATCTGTGTGTGTGTTTTGAACAGGGAGGACATCAGAACGGCAAACGTCATCGCAGCAGAGACCGTCACCTGTCTCGTGATAGACAGAGAGTGAGTTTATATCACATTTATACTGTACTGTCCTTTCTTCATATACGCCAAGTGCCATTGACATTCCAGCAGATGCAGTTCAGTCCGGGTTTTCCATTTCATTGAACATCTGAGGATTTTACACTGATCGCTCTATTTGTGTGTGTGTGTGTGTGTGTGTGTGTGTGCGTGTGTGTACGGGACACAGAATCTGTGGGTTTGAAGTGCTTATAGAAGTCAATAAATCAAGCTCAACCTAAATAGCTGTAGCATCACGTGTGTCAATAAGCTGGAAAGTGAAGAACAAATGTGGCTCTTGTTTCTGCCTGACAGCTGACTCTATGAGCACCGCTTCTTTTACATACACTTCCTGAATTCAAAAAAGAGATTTGAAATATTCATTAACAATCATACAGTATGAGGTACAGTTGAAGTCAGATTTATTAGCCCTCATGAATTATTAGCCCCCCCCTGTATATTTTTTCCCCAATTTCTGTTTAACGGAAAGATTTGTTTTTAACACATTTCTAATCACTGATTTCTTTTATCTTTGCCATGATGACAGAACATAATATTTTACTAGATATTTTTCAAGATACTAATATTCAGCTTAAAGTGATATTTAAAGGCTTAACTAGGTTAATTAGGCTAACTAGTCAAGTTAGGATAATTAGGCAAATCATTGAAAAATTATGGTTTGTTCTGTAGACAATCAAAAGAAAATTGCTTAAGGGGGCTAATGTTATTGACCTTACAATGGTTTTAATAAAATAAAAAACTGCTTTTATTCTAGCCTAAATAAAACGAATAAGACTTTCTCCAGAAGAAAAAACATTATAGAAATACTGTGGAAAATTTCCTTGCTCTGTTAAACATCATTTGGGAAATATTTGAAAAAGCACAGGAGGGCTAATAATTTTGACTTCAAATGTAGCTGATCTTAACCTTCAAATTAGCTTATTCTAGATTTATAAATGGCAGTTTTGTGCTGATGAAGGGAAAAGATACAAAAATGGGCTTTTCAAGCATGCAAGCAATATAAGTTGAATACTTATTTTTGTAAATTAAGGTATATTTCAAGCTTTTCTGAGCAAAAATAATGACTATCATACAGTACTTTTGTATCATTCTTTACAGAAAACCCCCAATAAAAAGTCATATATATACATATATAGTTAAAGGCAAAATTATTGGACATTTTCATTTGCTTTAAATATTTCCCAAATAATGTTTAACAGAGCAAAGACATTTTTCACAGTATTTCCTATAATATTTTTTTCTTCTGAAGAAAGCCTTATGTGTTTCTATTTTGGCTTGAATAAAGGCAGTTTTCATTCATTTTCTTTTCAGCTTAGTTATTAATCAGGGGTCACCACAGCGGAATGAACTGCCAACTTATCCAGCATATGTTTTACGCAGCGGATGCCCTTCCAGCTGCAACCCATCACTGGAAAACACGCATACATTCTCATTCACACACATATACTACAGACAATTTAGAGTCCCCCAATTCACCTATAGCGCATGTCTTTGGACTGTGGGGGAAACCGGAGCACTCGGAGGAAACCCACGCGAACACGAGGAGAACATGCAAACTCCACACAGAAATGCCAACTGACCCAGCCGGGACTCCAACCAACGACCTTCTTGCTGTGAGGCGATCGTGCTACCCACTGCGCCACTGCGCCGCCCGGCAGTTTTTATATTATATATATATTTGATTGGCTACAGAACAAACCATTGTTTGTGGTCCAACCTCCAATGACTTGATTAATTAACCTAGTTAACCTAATTAACCTAAAGCGCCTTTAACTAGTAAAAAATTACATACTGTCATCATGGCAAAGAAAAAAGAAATTAGTTATTAGTAATTATTTATTAAACTACTATGTTTAAATATGTGCTGAAAAAAACTCTCTGTTAAACGGCACTTGGGAAATGTTTGAAAAAGTATTCAAATTTCACTGTACCCATATAAAAAAAATCTTTATTTATATAAAAAATATATTATAACTTAAAATGTTAATTCTTAGCAACTATCCATCAAACCAAAAATGTACCTTTTTGTCAGCAATTTGGGTTTATTAGTTTAAAATAGAATACAATTTAATATGATCATTTATCTATTGTGTTTTAAATAAGTACATGTCAAAATATGTCAAACTGAATGATGATGCTACATTATTTGACCCATATTTTTTTTCATTTGAACACTTTACTTTTATAAATTTCATTTGATGCAGACACCAAACTGACCACCAGATGGTACAGTATTTAAATTGTACTTATAAGTATAGAATATTTTTTGTGCACCTGCCCAACCTCCAGGACTATCATTCAAGACCCCTCTCACCCAGGCCACCAATTGTTCACACTCCTTCCCTCAGGCAGACGCTACAGATCTTTATGCACTAAAACGTTAAGGTTTTTTTTTTTTTCTCAGACCATCTCCAACTTAAACAGTTAGCACATCAGTTGCTACCTGTTTTCTTATGGTCATAAACATACAGGACCCTTACTGTTTATGGCTTTTGTAACCAATAAAGCCACTTAATTGTAAATACTTTTATATAAATATTTTTATTCAGATTTTTATTGTTTACTTTAATTTCCACTTTGTCATTCTGTGTTCTTGTGTTGATATGTGTTTACAGTATGTACTGTATGTACCCTGAGCTCCTGAAAAAACACGAAATATTCCTTGTGTGTTTGCGCACACTTGGCTCATTCTGATATCACTGAAAATATTGGGGTCAGTTTGATATTTATTTATTTTTTAAGAAATTAACACAGATGTGTAATACTGGCCAAAGATGACTCTATAATTTAAAAAGCTTTACCATCACAGGAAAAATAAATGTTTAAATATATAGACATATAATTCATAAATAAATATTTAATTCAAATTCTTCATTAAATTTAATTTTAAAACATTAACAAAATGTCCTGACCCTAAACTATTGAATGGCATTTTATTTCTCATTAAGCTAATGTTTATTTTATTTTTTTCATTTTCTCCAGCTCCTACAAACATCTGATCGGAGGGCTGGAAGATGTTTCCAACAAAGGCTGTGAAGATGCTGAAGCAAAAGCAAAGTAGGTTTCATTATTATTACAAACGCAACAGACACTTTGTCAAGTTCTCATGCACTTTTGCTTTTGATTACAATGTTTAGTAAAGTATGCTATATATGTGTGCTGTTTAAAGTATTGTGACTAGTCTCATACCATCTCATGCTCATACCATACCATTTATATATATTACAGCAACAATACGGCTTTATTTGTTTACAAAAAATAACGAACCAGCACCGAACAATACTTTTCGTCATTAATCAAAAATTTTTATTTAAACCAGTTACTAATAAATTTGGAAAACAAAATACAAATATATATTAGCCACAACCTAATGATGAACAAATGTATTATTAACTAACAAACTAATAAGTTAGCGAATGAGACATTGTTGTAACCACCCGATTCAAATGTTATCACTCGATTGAATGGGCGTTATCAGTGGTTATCAGCTGATAGATATGGGGCAGTAGGGGCCTACTGCGCCTACTGGTAGGCTCAGAAGGCTGTAATCATCCATCCACATGGTTAATCAGCTATACTAATAGAGAAGACCCCAGATCCAGATCTGTTTTTACATTACTGACAGTTGGGTTTAGGGTTGGGTTAGGGGTAGACGTTAATAAAATACAATTAATGGGAAATTTAATAAATAATACAAATAATTCTCATTAACTTCCGGCCGCAGCCGTATGTGATCTATAGGTGATTAACCATGTGGATGGATGATTACAGCCTTCTGAGCCTACTAGTAGGCGCAGAAGGCCCCTACTGGCCCATATCTATCAGCTGATAACCACTGATATCACTCAAACGAGTGATAACATTCGAATCGGCTGGTTGTAACAATGTTGCAACAATGGTTTTTATTAATACGGTAAAACTAAATGAAAATGAAAAATGTGCTTTTTTTGAACACACACTTACAGTAGCCACTAGAAGTATGGCAACAATTACAGTTGTCAAAGAACAAGCCAAGGATGTTTACTGTAACTCTAGAAGTGTAAAATAGGAAAGGCAGTGCAAGCACACAGAAGACATGTTACATAAGAACCAGTTCATAATCAGAAGAAATATGATAAGCGATGCAATCATTGTGCAGCCATGAGAAACTAATCCGCTCACAGAAATGTGGAACCTTATCACATTTCACAGAGAAGGGGATTCTGGGATAGCTTCAAGTCCCATCTGTCACATCACAACCCAAATAGAAAGTTTTTCTGCTCTTATCTGCTGATCTGCAATGTAAATGAGTGCTGATGAATAATGAAGAGGTGTGTGTGTGTGTGTATGTGTGTGTGTGTCTGTCAGAGATTAAAGCTTATTAAGACACATCTCCAGCTGTCAGAGTCTCTCATGATCCAAACCACAAACCTGTGCAGAATCCTCCAGCTCAACACTAATGAGACCACACTTCAGTCTGATAGAATCATAATTGATATATATTTTATATAATTCAATACGTTTATATACAGTAAACTGTAGTTTACGTAATGTAATTTACTGCAGTAAATATTTTGTAATTATTTTATTTTAAATAATCACTGAATACTAAGTTATTTGCTTATATATATATATATATATATATATATATATATACAGTTGAAGTGGAAATGATTAGCCCTCCTGTAAAATTGTTATTCTTTTAAAAGATTTCCTAAGTGAGGTTTAATGGAGAGAGTAACAATACTTATACTAAAATTATTTTTGTCTTTACCTTAATGACAGTACATAAAATTTAGCAAGATTAGTATTTGTGCTATGTAAAGGCTTAACTAGATTAATTAGGTTAACTAAGCAGGTTAATTTGGTAAATCATTGGACAATATTATAAATTAAAAAATATATATTTCTCAAGGAGGCTAATAATATTGACCTTAAAAAAAATAAAATGTTAAATGTTAAAAACAATTTTTATTCCATGCAGTTAAAAGAAAACTAAAAGAAATAAGGCTTTCTTCAGAAGAATAAAAATCTTATAATAAATACTGTGAAAACGTCATTGTTCTGTGTGTGTACAGTACATAAAACTTCATAACGCTTAACATTAGATAGAATAACTCTGATATTTAATCACAATGATCAAAAACATTCTTTTTTTGGTCAATTGTCATTTTCTGTTAAAAAAAAAAAGTAAATGCTCTAAATAGCAATATTTTACTCTTCTATAGGAAGAAATAGAATGAAATTAATGTAACAAATGTTACTAAACACATACCAGTAAAAATAAATTGACTAAAAAAGTGGTCTCTTATTTTATTTTTTTATTGTTATTTTTTTATACAGTTTTAATATTAATTATTTTATTTAGAATTACTTATTTACTTATCCCTAAGTAAAATAGTTTGCAGTTCAGTAATTCAGGTATATTTGAAGTCAAAGCAACTTATACAACTTAACAGAGAACGCCTAAAGCTCCACACTGCCCTCTTGTGGTTTGTCAGATTCTCTCTGTCTTTCACTTTGAATAAATTGAGAGAAACTGTAGCCTTAAGGAATGTCACGCATGCTTTATCAACAGTCTGCAGGGCTTAATTTGCTTGTTTTTAAGGTGATCTTGCTCATTCCTGGGGCACAAATTATCAGTTGACTGTCCTGCAGAATTGTACAATTGTGGATATTGCTTGCTTCCAGCATTTGTGTCAGTATGCATGAGCGCAAAGAAGGCTGGAAGCTAAAAACATTTATCATTTGACATTTCTTTCCCTGCTATGGTCAAACACAGACATGCATTTGAATGGAGAGGATGTTTTCATTTATAATGTACTGTGTGTGATTCAGAGAAATTAACACTTGCACAAAAAATGACACAAATGATCATGAAATTGTGCACAGCCAAATGTTCAAATCTGTGCATCACAAATTAATTTAAGTTTTTGGAAATCTTAAGGTTTATATAGATTTATATATATATAGTACACACGCACACACACACACACACACTTTTCAGATCAAATCTGTGCATGTGCATGTTTTATAAATGCGCCTCCTGGAGTCTAGTCCTGTCACAATAATTAATATATCGACTTATCGTGCAATACTTGATGACCTGATCATTTTTGCTGTTGCAATATATATTTACAAAGTCACAAATAACGTTAAAGCTATTTTACAATGACATTTACAATCTATCTCACAATCCTGTCAAAGTTTCTAATTGGACATTTATCTAATAGGACATTTAATAGTATATATAACAGGGCATTAATCTTTTTAACATCAAATTATAGAACCTAAATAACCTTAAGAATGATAAGTATTTAAAAGGGTTTATGGCTATCTGCATTATTATGCTGTTATATAATCATTATATAATCAGTGGCATAAAATTATCTCAATAATATGTGACAATAATATCGCTGATCGCAACAAGTTCTGTGACAATATATTGCACAACAAAAATTCCTTATTGTGACAGGCCTACTGGAGTCTTTGTTGAAGAGATGATATCAAATCAATTCATCAGGAAATCTGAATATTCAGTAAATTTTTTCAGAAAAATCTCTCTTTTTTCCTATAAACATCCCAGAATTGGGAGAACATAAGTTATCGAACTCGTTTCAGGCTGAGAGCTTGATTAGACATAATATCATTGTATGCAGTTCAAATGTATTAAAAGGTTTATTAGCTTAATAAATGATTATAAATACTAAATATAATTTACTTAAAGGGATAGTCCCACAAATTTTATTATTGTCATGATTTACTCATCCTTCATTTGTTTTAAACCTTTAAACATTTCTTTCCTCTCTTAAACACTAAAGAAAGATATTTTGAAAAATGTTGAAAACCTGTAACCATTGACTTCCACAGTAGATATTTTTCCTACTATGGAAGTAAATGGTTACACGTTTTCAACTTTCTTCCTTAGTGTTCAACACAAGAAAGAAACTCATAAAAGTTTGTAACCACTTAGTTACACTACATAGTGAATACATTTTCGTTTTTGGCTGAACTATCCCTTTAACATTATTCAAATAACAATGTTAGGTTAGTTAATTAGGTTTTAATTTGAATAATATTAAAGGGATTTTTCATTTTTGGGTAAACTATCCTTTTAATATTATTCAAATAAAAACATTATGTTATTAGATTTTATTAGCTGTAGAAGCTGGCAGCTATAAAGCCAGTGTGAGACCTTAAACATCTCCAGCTTCAGCTTTTCTTCTGTTTACAGTTTTATTATGGAGTTCTGGCTTGCATCCATGCCTCCTTCCCTACAGAGTGCTGAAGTGTAACTGTTGTTTGTGCATTCCTCTGTTTCTGTACTGAATATGGCATCTCTGCCCCTGCCAGCCTAATAACTGATAATGTGAAAGGGATTGAGCAATAAGTGAGTTGTGCTGGTTTTTTAGGAGCACTGGCAGTGCGCATGGAAAACCTTCACCTCTGTCTGACACTGCAGAGCGGCCTGAGCCAAGACAAATAACTGCTCTGTCGTGACATTGGCCACGGCTCAAGAGAAGGGTTGTGATTGGCTAGTTCGTCATCACAGGTCTTAATAAGCTCTCTGACTGGAGGAAAAGATGACTGTATCACAAGTCACTCACAGACAACCAGCAGCATTTTATTAGCAGTGCTTTTATTACTGTGCTGCTGTGGTATTCTGACCTCTAATGAAGGAGCTGTGCTGAATATAAACTTTTAAATATATACATATTTTTTTTACAGTCAGGAGAGGTTTATGTTCACCTACTTTTATTTAATGTAACTGAGACCCACAAATAAATTGATCAGGATCTTCTACATATTTATATAAATAATCATATGTGGCGTTCCAACGCTATCTTACAGCAATTCGTAACTTTTTGATTTAGTAGCTAAATTGTATGAAATCGTACAATCTAATTCATACAATTTAGTACGATGTGCTTATCCCCCAATGAAGGTTGGGTTTAGTGCCACGACTCCTTTTAAAAATCGTACATTTTCGTACGATTTAACTTGTATGTATTCGTATGAATTAGTCACTAAACTGACAAAACGTAAAATAGTTACATTTCCTCGCGAGATCAGGCTGGACATTCATACAGAGAAGGATTAGGGCAAAACAATTTAAAAAAATTAAACTAAAAAAATTATCCAAAAAAAAGATTAGCTTTTTTTCACAAAAAAAATAAATACTTCAGTCTTGAAATGTAATGATTTTATTCTACAAATTTTATTTAAACTTCTTTTTTTTGCAAAATGTAATGAGTTTAATCACTAATTATGACTTTAATCTCAAGATGGTTTTATTTTTTACTATTATTAAATTTTTGATTAGCCCTTATCCTCTCCTGTACATTCATTCATTCCCACCCTCACAAATAATTGCGTACTTCCAAATGTATAAAAAAAACATCATGAAGGGAATTCATGTTATTTTTATTCACACTTTTTCAACAAAAAAGTAAAAATAAATTATGCTTTTTTTTTTTTTTTTTATAAATTTGACTCCACAATTACTTTTTCATTTAAAAAAAATATTTATTACCAAATAAATCCACAATAAAAAAAAAAATCTGTTAATTGTGTATTAATTACTTTGTGTGTGTAACAGCAACTGCATACTTTTGAAAAATGTTAAATTGAAAATTAAAACTACAATTTAATTTAAGACAGTGTATAGAGCATACCTGTCAACATTGGGATGTTAAATCCCTATCCCCTTCCCCCAAATGAAAAATAAAGCCCTTAAACCTACCCAGAACTCCCAAAATATGACCCCAAACTCTTTAATCTGTTCATTCGTTACAAATATAGGGAGGAAATTAGCTTCAAATTATATAATACATAACAAACATTAGAAAATTGAAAATAAAATAAAAGGTTTAACCTATATCAATAGCCTATACAGAAATTAAATCAAGTCATAACATCTTGTTCACTTTTTAGTCACTGTATTTAAATATTGATTAAAGTTACTATAGTTATTGTTTTGTTTGATAACAGAGGTGTCCTTTTAAGAATCCACAGATCTATAATGAAAGCATTCGGTTACTTTCGTAACAGTTTATGCTCATTTAAGACAAAATTATTTGTTTTTAAAATAAAACATGCCAGGACAGACATGTTTACAGTCGTGGCCAAAAGTTTTGAGAATTACATAAATATTGGAAATTGGAAAAGTTGCTGCTTAAGTTTTTATAATAGCAATTTGCATATACTCCAGAATGTTATGAAGAGTGATCAGATGAATTGCATAGTCCTTCTTTGCCATGAAAATTAACTTAATCCTGAACAAAACTTTCGACTGCATTTCATTGCTGTCATTAAAAGACCTGCTGAGATCATTTCAGTAATCGTCTTGTTAACTCAGGTGAGAATGTTGACGAGCACAAGGCTGGAGATCATTATGTCAGGCTGATTGGGTTAGAATGGCAGACTTGACATGTTAAAAGGAGAGTGATGCTTGAAATCATTGTTCTTCCATTGTTGACCATGGTGACCTGCAAAGAAACGCGTGCAGCCATCATTGCGTTGCATAAAAATGGCTTCACAGGCAAGGATATTGTGGCTACTAAGATTGCACCTAAATCAACAATTTATAGGATCATCAAGAACTTCAAGGAAAGAGGTTTAATTCTTGTTAAGAAGGCTTCAGGGCGTCCAAGAAAGTCCAGCAAGCGCCAGGATCGTCTCCTAAAGAGGATTCAGCTGTGGGATCGGAGTGCCACCAGTGCAGAGCTTGCTCAGGAATGGTAGCAGGCAGGTGTGAGCGCATCTGCACGAGCAGTTAGGCGAAGACTTTTGGAAGATGGCCTGATGTCAAGAAGGGCAGCAAAGAAGCCACTTCTCTCCAAAAAAAAACATCAGGGACAGATTTATCTTCTGCAAAAAGTCTGGCGAATGGACTGCTGAGGACTGGGGCAAAGTCATATTCTCCGATGAAGCCCCTTTCCGATTGTTTGGGGCATCTGGAAAAAGGCTTGTCCGGAGAAGAAAAGGTGAGCGCTACCATCAGTCCTGTGTCATGCCAACAGTAAAGCATCCTGAGACCATTCATGTGTGGGGTTGCTTCTCATCCAAGGGAGTGGGCTCACTCACAATTTTGGCCAAAACCACAGCCATGAATAAAGAATGGTACCAAAACACCCTCCAGCAGCAACTTCTTCCAACAATCCAACAACATTTTGGTGAAGAACAATGCATTTTCCAGCATGATGGAGCACCGTGCCATAAGGCAAAAGTGATATCTAAGTGGCTCGGGGACCAAAACGTTGAAATTTTGGGTCCATGGCCTGGAAACTCCCCAGATCTTAATCCCATTGAGAACTTGTGGTCAATCCTCAAGAGGCGGGTGGACAAACAAAAACCCACTAATTCTGACAAACTCCAAGAAGTGATTATGAAAGAATGGGTTGCTATCAGTCAGGATTTGGCCCAGAAGTTGATTGAGAGCATGCCCAGTCGAATTGCAGAGGTCCTGAAAAAGAAGGGCCAACACTGCAAATACAGACTCTTTGCATAAATGTCATGTAATTGTCGATAAAAGCCTTTGAAACGTATGAAGTGCTTGTAATTATATTTCAGTACATCACAGAAACAACTGAAACAAAGATCTAAAAGCAGTTTAGCAGCAAACTTTGTGAAACCTAATATTTGTGACATTCTCAAAACTTTTGGCCACGACTGTACATATTATTAAGTGTATTTGTCCGTTTAAAAGCACACCCAAATCCCAAAGTGTCCGCTTTCGCTTCTTTTCAAATCGCGTGTAAAGAAGCTGATCTGGGAACAGTGTCTTTATACGGAGTTATACAGAATTAATTTCAACGTGCTTTCAAGCCAATATAAAGCGAAAGCATAATTCTCTTGAACAGCTCTTGCAATTACCACATTATAGATCATCTCTTTGATGCTACACTTTTCCTAGAAATGTTAAAAATACGGGAAAATACTTAAACGGGATGATAGCGGGATAGAATGGTAAAATACGGAAGAATCCTGGCAAAACGGGAGGGTTGACAGGTATGATAGAGTTCAGAGCTGTGATCTAGACAAAGCTTGGCAACTTTGAAGAAGAAAATGACATAAAATTACAAAAGACATGAGTTTTGATAATGAGACTAAAATGTTCAATTGAAGATTAAACTAAAATTAAAACTAAGACAGTGATTCCACATGATAGGTTTTAGATAGTGTTTTGATCATGAGACTTAATGTCTGTTAATGAACAATCAATGTGTCCCAATAGAAAGTAAAGGGAATCATTTCTGTGTTTTTTTCTGCTTTGTGAAATGCAGATACGAGGCAGAGAACGCCTTTTTCTCCAATCTAAACCTGTCCGACTTCAACATCATCGACACTCTTGGAGTTGGAGGATTTGGACGCGTGGAATTGGTAACATTTTATTTTCAATGAATTTATTCATTCATTTTCCTTTGGCTTAGTCCCTTATTTATCAGGGGTCGCTACAACGGAATGAACCGCCAACTATTCCAGCATATGTTTTACTCAGCAGATGCCCTTCCAGCCGCAACCCAGTACTGGGAAACACCCATACACTCTCACGTTCACACACGCTCATACACTACGGCCAATTTGGTTGGTTCAATTCACCTACACCGCATGTCTTTGGACTGTGGGAACCCGGGGAGAACATGCAAACTCCACACAGAAATGCCAACTGACCCAGCCGAGACTCGAACCATCGACCTTCTTGCTATGAGGCGACAGTCCCCATGACACCATTTTCAATGCAATACTTTTTTTCTATTATGTAAATTGCATTACAAACTTTGACCCATACACTGTGTTTTTTTAATAATATAGTTATAATAATTATTTCAGATACAATTTTATTGTGACTCTAAAATCTTAAACTATTCAAATAATAGTTTAATCTTCTGTTGTTTTGTTGTCAGGTTCAGCTGAAGAGTGATGAGATGAAGACGTTTGCGATGAAGATCCTGAAGAAGCGTCACATTGTGGACACGAGACAGCAGGAGCACATCCGCTCCGAGAAGCTCATCATGCAGGAGGCACATTCAGATTTCATAGTCAGGTGGCTAAAACTACACTCTGTATTTTCATCATCTATATTATTCATTTATTTATATATATCATTTATATACAGTACTACTACAGCTTTTGTTACTTGTTTCTATTTTATTGTTTGCAAATTTTACTAATTTTGTTATTTTTAAATACTCTATTTTAGTTTTTTTTTTACTAGTACTTTTATGGTATTTACACAGATTCCAGAAAGATTTTGTTTGGATACAGAGCTAAATATTTCCTCTAGCTGCAAGTATTTTCTCATTCATTTCCATTATATCTTGTAGAACCATTTAGCCTTTTTTTAAAATCTAATTAATCAAGTTTCATACCATTCCACTGAAGTAAATCATTCTTTATTTATAAGGTTGTATTAGTTAATGCATTTACTTGAACAAACAATGAACTATACATTTATTACCGTGTTCATTCATGTTAGTTAATAAAAATAAAGCTGTTCATTGTTAGTTCATGTTAACTCACGGTGCATTAACTAATGTTAACAAGCATGAATTTGGATTTTAATAATGCATTAGTAAATGTTGAACTATGATTAATAAATGCTGTACAAGTATGGTTCATAATTAGTTCATGTTAGTAAATACATGAACTAATGAAACCTTATTGTAAAGTGTGACCAATATTTTTTAAGTAATAAAAATACAAATGTTAGTCGTTAGTTAAATGTTAGATTATAAATGTTAGCTTAGGTCCTTCAAATAATATTAACAGTAATAACTGTTGATCTCAAAACTCGATATGTTAAAATAATAACTAAGATTAACAAAGGCTACAGATCTTTTAAACATATTAAGTAACAAATAGAACAGATGGTTGACAAATGGAATTGTATACTAAAGTGTTACTTTTGTTACTTAAGTGATAAGATATTTAAGAAGGTAAAAAGAAAATGTATTACATCGGCTTGTTCATTTCAAGTATAGAATCTTAGAATTAATGAAGAATTAGAGTTAAAGGGGACCTATTATGCCCCTTTTTACAAGATGTAAAATAAGTCTCTGATGTCCCTAGAGTGTGTGTGTGTGAAGTTTCAGTTCAAAATACCCCACAGATAATGTTTTATAACTCTTTGAAACTGCCCCTTTTAGGCTTTGATCCTAATTTTGCCGTTTTGGAGACTGTTGCATTAAATTCAAATGAGTTTGTCTTTTGAAAATAGGGCAGAGCTACAAATGCATTACCATAGCAGCAGATTCAAAAGGTTGCTTCTCACTCAGGGCTGTCTATGTTAATGAGGGAGAGATCGTCATTAATGGGTGGGGCTTTTCACCTCTGATTACACGTACAAAGGGAGAATGCCAATCAAAGTGTTTCTCAAGTGTGATTATAAAAATAAAATAACTTTTTACCATTAGACGGTGGCTATATTCACACACTATTCCCACAAAACTGTGTTTAAACCCCCTATAAAAGTGATTTTTTTTTGCATAATAGGTCACCTTTAATTCAAGAAGTTTTTGCTTTGGCATTGGAAATGTGTAAACTTGATTCGTGTTTCTTTTGTTCATGTTAGACTTTACCGCACATTTAAGGACAGTAAATACCTCTATATGCTGATGGAGGCCTGTTTAGGGGGAGAATTATGGACAATCCTGAGAGACCGGTGAGGATTATATTAAGTTTTTCTGTTTTCTCATACACTTGATATTTCCGCAACACAACATCTCTGTGTTTCCTAATGAAGGGGAAACTTTGATGATTCAACGACACGCTTTTACACGGCGTGTGTAGTGGAGGCCTTCGCTTATCTGCATTCCAAAGGCATCATATATAGAGACCTCAAACCAGAAAACCTGATACTGGACCACAGAGGATACGCCAAACTGGTGAGGACAGAACACTCCAAAACATCCAATACACACAGGACTCAGGACAGTGGAAAGACAAAAATAACTCAGAACACTGTGCTTCTATAATGTACTGTACCTAATGTAATATATTTGGAGACTGAAGCTACATTTCAATGCCAATGTATTATAAAAATTAATGTCAATGCATTATAAAATATTAAAATATCAGGGTCTTTCGTGGAAAATAAAAACGATTTTTATAAGAAACATAGGAGATATACTTTTCAGAATTAAAACAAAAATATTTTGAATGCAGTTCTTTGTTAAATGGGTTCAAGTTCACTTGGTAATTCAATCTAAATGCCTATAAACAGATTCTTGAAATTAGTACCTAAAAATAAATTGAGCTCACATATGAATTTATTACGTAATTATTTCTCTATAACAAATAATCACATTGTATTTTATTTGTCAGTTTTTTGTCATTTTGGGGTAATAATAATAATAAATTGAATACATTAAATAAATAAATAAATCATTCTTATGCATGAATTTACTATATCATGTATTTTTACTATGCATAACAAACAAAACTCTGCTGTGTTCTTTTTCCTTAAAATTTAATAAATAAATAAATAATAAAAGTAATTAAAAAAATTAGTACCCAAAACCAAATAATAATTTACCAGAACTAATTTGACCTTTATTACATGGTCTGATTTATGTATAATATTTATACATAATATATCATTCATTTTCATTCATTTTCTTTTCGGCTTAGTCCCTTTATTAATCTGGGGTCGCCACAGTGGAATGAACCGCCAACTTATCCAGCATATGTTCTACGCAGCGGATGCCCTTCCAGCTGCAACCCATTTCTGGGAAACATCCATACACACTCATTCACACGCATACACTACGGACAATTTTAGCTTACCCAATTCACCTATACCGCATGTCTTTGGACTTGTGGGGGAAACCGGAGCACCCGGAGGAAACCCACGCGAACACGGGGAGAACATGCAAACTCCACACAGAAACGCCAACTGACCCAGCCGAGGCTCGAACCAGCGACCTTCTTGCTGTGAGGCGAACGTGCTACCCACTGCGCCACCGCGTCGCCTACATAATATATATTCTTGTCAAAGTTTTATACATTTTCTTACACATATGCACAAATACGCACACACACAGATCGCAAAAAAAAAAACTTAAGCAAGTCATGCTTATGTATGAATTTACTACATGAAGTTTTTTTGGTGTCAAAAGAGACAAATAATTCATCACATTGTTTTCCAAAAATGCATGCCATCTTTTTGGGGGGTTGGACACAACATTGACAAAAATAATAATAATAATAATAATAATAATAATAAATAAATAAATAAAAAAAATATATATATATATGTTACCATTATTTATATTGTTTCAAACTGGTATGACATTCTTCTGTGGAATATAAAAGAAGATTTGAGAAATATCACCTTTCTTTTTTTCTTTGTTATGTAGAAAAACTAAATTTTGGAACATGGGATTGGACAAAACACATTTGTAGCATGGGATTGTAACTGCTGTGTGCACTACAGCTTTAAAGAATCAGTGTTTGCTCACTCAAGCATCAAACTCATAATATAATGTAAATCTTTTAAAGGTGGATTTTGGCTTTGCTAAGAAGATCGGCTTTGGGAAGAAGACGTGGACGTTCTGTGGTACTCCAGAGTATGTGGCTCCAGAGATCATTCTGAATAAAGGACACGACATCTCTGCAGATTACTGGTCTCTCGGTATCCTCATGTATGAGCTGCTGACCGGCAGGTAAAACACAGCGCTTCACAGGTTATAATGCTTCCTTAATATTACTAAAGAATTAACAATACCTCTTCTTTTCCTCAGTCCTCCTTTTTCAGGACCAGATCCGATGAAAACATACAACATCATTCTTAGAGGCATCGATATGATAGAATTCCCCAAGAAAATAACCAAAAATGCTGCCAATCTAATCAAAAAGCTATGCAGGTATGTCAGTTATGCTATAAAAACGTATTTCTGTCTGTTAGCAGTAGGGGTGTAACGGATCATGGTTGATCCGCGATTCGTACGGATCACAACCCACGGTCCGAAACACACGTGACCTGCGGATTAATGCATTTTTTTTTACTTTACAAAATTTGTAACGATCGCAGAGAGATCGCCTCTCGCATCACCCAAATCACAGTATGAAAGCATTTAGGCTTTCCTGTGAAATATAATGGTAGATTATTCAGGATGTGGTGGGTTTCATTAAAGGTGTTTTCTGTCACTACTTGTTTAGCCTGCATTAATGCATTCAGTGTAAGCTGCACGATTAATCATTAAAAGATTGGGATCTCAACAACCACGCAACATAAATTTTAAATGATGGTGATTTGCATATGTTTGTTAATCCTTCGAAACGCTGCATTCAAATCTGAAAACCAAAAATCAAGAAAGAGATTCAGTCTTCAGTCTTTTGAGTTAGTTATGAAGTTACAAACAGTCAAATAACACAGAAGGCCTGGGATAACAGTTTATAGTTTAGATTAAACCACTGATGTTTATTGTAAAGATTAAAATCACCATCATATGCTCAAAAATGAAAGTTGTAGGCAACAATTACATTATTTAACCAAAAGGTGGGGACAACCAGCCATCAAAAATATGCCACTGAATAATTCTTCAAAAATGATACATCTAGCAATGAAACATGAAGCATTATGAGTAAATAACTGAATCATTTGTTGAAAATGAGACTAAAAATAAATATGGCTTGTACAAATTATAATGTTAGATTTCTACATTTAGCATCATCAGCAACAGTAGTAGTAACAGTGAATTTTTCACAGTACTGAATTTATTTTTATTCAGCTGATTATTTCTTCATTTTATTTGTAATAAAATTACAGGTTCTAAGTTCTGTTTGTTAAAACCAAAAGTGTCTTGCAGTACTGTTTTTGTAATAAATGGAAAGCAAATAACATTTGTCTCCTCTTCTTTTTGGCTTATGCGAAAAATGGTCCGATCCGTGACTATAAAAAAACCATAACGTGATCCGAACCGTGAGATTTGTGATCCGTTACACCACTAGTTAGCAGCGATTGCCAATGCAGATTTGTGCTTTTATTCTTTTTCTCAGAGACACTCCTTCTGAAAGGCTAGGAAACTTGAAAAACGGTGTCAAAGACATCCAGAAGCACAAGTGAGCCTGATATTCACTTTATTCATACAGATACCAGTGCATTATTCATGCTCATGTTTTAATCCTGTGTAATGAACGTGTCTGCAGATGGTTTGAAGGGTTTAACTGGGACGGACTGAGGAAGGGGACACTGATGCCCCCCATCATCCCTAATGTAAGTGCTCTGTAAACTAACCAGATCAATCATTTATAAAAACAAACTAAAACAAAACAAGTCTGGATAACCTTTTTGAATGAAATGATTTGGGAGTGTTGATGGACTAGAAGTGTGCTTCACACAGGTGAGTGGGCTTTACAAACCACCTGTAGAAACACTCTTCTCTCATTTAAATTATTAATTTTTTTTTCTTTTAATGAAACATACCAACATTCCAAATGTTAAATAAAATTCATTCATTCTTATATTCATTTTCTTTTCGGCTTAGTCCCATTATTAATCAGGGGTCGCCACAGCGGAATGAACCGCCAACTTATCCAGCACATGTTTTACGCAGCAGATGCCCTTCCAGCTGCAACCCATCACTGGGAAACACCCATACACTCTCATTCACACACATACACCACGGCCAATTTAGCTTTCCCAATTCACCTATAGCGCATGTCTTTGGACTGTGGGGGAAACCGGAGCACCCGGAGGAAACCCACGCCAACATGGGGAGAACATGCAAACTCCACACAGAAATGCCTGTGAAACTGACCAAGCCAAGGCTCGAACCAGCGACCTTCTTGCTGTGAGGTGACAGCGCTACCCACTGCGCCGCTGTTAAATAAAATATGTATGATTATTTACGTTTTTCTAACACCATACACAACCAATGTTTTAATTTTGACAGTATTCAGAACAGAAAAAGTAATAACATAATAAATTATAAAAACAAATAAATTATAGTGACATTTGCTACAAACAAGGTTATTTTAAAAAAGGAAAATTAAAATGAAGACTAAACCTATTGGTCCAAAACATTTTCGTTAACTGAAATAAAGTTTTTAAAAAGTCACAATAAATAAAAAATAAAATAAAAACTGAAACCAACATCAATCAGTGACAAACTAACTGAAATAAAATAACAATTAGCAAAAATCTGACCTGCAGCTGTTTAGAGAAATACCTGTAGATGGCACTATTGCAGACGAACACATAAGTGCATTATTATAGACAAAAACATCTCTTCTATATAAATATAAAACATGCGTTCTACTTTTTACACTTTCCCCAAAAATTGTAAACTAGGCATGTTTATCTACGTACATGAAATTTAATTTGAAGAAGTTTGTCTTAATTCTTCATCATTTTTACTATTATTCATTTAAGTTGCATTTGTGTGGTTTTAGGTTTAGCGTCTGTTCATTCATTCATTTTCTTTTCGGCTTAGTCCCTTTATTAATCTGGGGTCGCCACAGCGAAATGAACCGCCAACTTATCCAGCATATGTTTTACGGAGCAGATGCCCTTCTAGCTGCAACCCATTACTGGGAAACACTCATTCCACTGTGGCGACCCCTGATTAATAAAGGGACTAAGCCGAAAAGAAAATGAATGAATAAATAAGCAGAAATTTGTTCTCAAAATAAAAACTAAACTTAAACTAACAAGGCCAATAATGAAATGAACAAAAGCTAAATGAACATCTCTAACTAACTAGCCAACGGGGACTTTGATGTGAAAACGACATCAAAAAACACGTAAAAAATGCAAATGCATTTGACGTCCACACATTGATGCCCATTGATAACCACACAAAAAGTATTATAATATAAGAAAAGTTTAATTCATCTGAAAGCTAATTACAAATGACAAATGTATTATTTGTCCCTACCATGGATGTACTGTAACACCCGATTCACACGGGGCTTCAGTGTCAATACTTGATGGAGGGTGTGTCTGAAGTTGGGGTTGACGTGATTGTCATAGCAGCGTCAGCCAATGAAATTAGACCGCAACTGGCTACTGTCTGACCTGGGGTATTTGCATAAAGCGTTCTGATTGGCTAACGCTTCTGTCGGCGCTTAAAGTTGAGAAATTCCCAACTTCTGCAGCGAGCAACGCCACTGAAGCACCGCCAATGGATCCACAAAAGTGAATGGGAAGTGTTGAAGCTGACTCTCCGTGTGAATCAGTCGTAAACTACCTTGATGTCAAAAAGACATCAAATTGACATCTAATATTGACATCAAAAATTGATCACAGAGCACCGCCAATGGATCCACAAAAGTGAATGGGAAGTGTTGAAGCTGACTCTCCGTGTGAATCGGGCGTAAACTACCTTGATGTCAAAAAGACATCAAATTGACATCTAACATTGACATCAAAAATTGATCACAGAAAAGTCCAGTAATCGATATTTGATGCCAATGTCAGTTGTCAATTTGATGTCGTTTTGACATCAAGGTAGTCAACTGACATCAAATCAATCAGCATTTTTGACAGTTTATATGATTTTTTTTTTTGACGTCGTTTTGACATCAAGGTGCTTGCTGGGTAACTAACATCTCCCATTTTTGTGCACATTTAGGTAACCTCATCCACGGACACTAGTAACTTCGACAGCTTTCCAGAGGACAATGAAGACCCACCGCCTGATGATAACTCAGGCTGGGATATAGACTTCTAAAAAACCTCATGTGCACAAACACACAACACTGCTCATGCCAGACTGGATAAACATGCTGCACTACTGTATGGACTGCAGGAGAAATGTGGAAAAAGCAGAAGGTTTGAGTCTATCATGACGTAAAGTGACTGTGAAGGAGATCCAGACACACACAAAAAGTGAGCGTGTATATGTGTGTGTGTGTGTCCACATCTGACCTATAATAACCACCTTTACTGTGAGATAACAGAGACGACAGTCCAATTACGGAAAAGGATGTGACCTCAATGATTTGTTCTTCTCCCTGATTGGCTGCGGCCTCTTCATTCACCAATCCGTGTGCAGACTACTCTAAAGAAGACCAGGAGGCCAGACAGACCTGAATGTCGCTCTTCACGTAATACGGTTGTGGTCAAAATTATTGGCACCCTTGGCAAATATAAGCAAAAAAAAGCTGCATTTTAAAATTCTTTTTAGTAACAAAAATACAACATTTTCTTGAACTAAAACAAATGAAAATCATTGCAACAAATCATTAAGAAATAAATGTGTTTGGTAACACTTTACAATAGTTCAAATAATAGACACATAGTTCATGTATTTACTAACATGAACCAAAAATGAGCAGTACATTTATTACAGTATTTATTCATCTCTGTTAAGGTTAGTTAATGAAAATAAAGTTGTTCATGTTAAGTCAATGCCTAATAACTAATGTTAACATGCACAGTGCTGGATTTTAATTATGCATTAGTAAATATTCAGCTATGATTAATAAATGCTGTGCAAGTATTGTTCATTATGAGTTCATGTTACTAACATTAACTGTGTCCCGTATTGTAAAGTGTGACCATGTTTTTCTCCAATACACAGTGAGGAAAATAAACGTTGGCACCCTTTTATTTAACACTTTTACTAAGCTTTTGATACAGAAAGCTTCTCTAAATCTTCTCCTAATGCCTGGTGAAATTGGAGGAATCCCGGAATAGACACTAGAGAACATTTTCCCTCACAAAATCTCTCCAGATCCTCTGGTCCGTGGTTGGGTCTCTTTCCTCTTCAGTTCATCCACTTATTTTCTACAGGGGTCAGGTCACTGGGATGGCCATAGTAGAACCTCACTTTGATCCAAACAGTCATCAAAAAAGGTTCACTGAGAATCGTGGTCATTATGGAAGATGACCATGGCCCATTATAAAACTTCTATCATAGGCAGTTAGGTATCTAAACAACATGTTTCGAAAAATAAGCCTGCAACATTAAAGATCCAGCATATTTAACTGTGGATGGGGTAACTTTTTAAACTATTTTTTTGTTGTTTTTTGTTGAAACCTTCAAAAACAACTTGGACATGGTGACTGAGCTGCTGTTTATTTTATTATGATTATTTTTTTTAGGTTTTCTGACCCCAAGACATTTTTGCATTTCTCCAGCTGTAATCCCTGTGTAGAAACCTTCCTAGAAGTGAACATACGGCAGAATCAATTTCCATTTATTTATTAATTATTATGGCTCATTTGATGATTCAAAGTGGATTAATTGAGTCAATATTTAAGTTAAATGTGTTTACTTAGAATTTACTTACTGCTGCGCATATTCCCCTGTCCTTTTTTTAATAGATCACAACCATTTCGTGTGAAGTGGCATACTGTATGTGTGTTTCCATTCCTGTTTTGTGCGCACACCACATTTATAAATGAGACCCCTGAACTGTGCTCTTTACTGCTTTTACTCACGATTTATGAACCACACAATTTGGCTTTCGTTTTTGTCATCATTTTAAAGAGATAGTTCACCCACAAAAAAAAAAAAAAAACTCTGAAATTACACACCCTCAAGTGGTTCCAAACCTTTATTTATATATTTTTTTCTGTCGAACACAAAAGAAGATATTTCGAAGAATGTTGTAAACCTGTAACCATTGACATCCATAGTAGGAAAAACAAATACTATGGAAGTCAACGGTTACAGGTTTATAACATTCTTTGAAATATCTTTTTTTTTTTTTTTGTTCAACAAAAGAAAAACTCAAACACATGGTGAGTAAATAACGAACTATCCCTCTAATATTAAGCCTGGTGTGCTAAAAAAATAAATAAAAAAACATTAATGAAAATAATCCTCAAAGATATTTGACTCATGAGAATTTTTGTAGGGGTGTCAATAATTTTGGCCACTGTGTATTGGAGAAACCATTTATTTCATAACAAATCTTTTGTCCAAAGTGATATAAATGAAGCCATTGACTGCTAAAAATGAAAAAGCCGATTCATTTTCCCAGAATTCTTTGCCAATATTTACCAATAGTTTTGGCCATGATTGTAAATATAGCACATGTACATAATAGCATAGCATCACACATACGCTGGCGTTCCTCACATGTATCTGTTTCTCTCTCATGTGTATCAGTCTTCAAACACAAACACACACAGCTCATACTTGCATCTTCTCGCCTGTCTTTGCTGTTAATTTATTGGCAAACAGCCACGGTTTCTGATGTTCTGAGCCCAACGCTGGTCTTCTCAGAATCTATGATGTGCCTCAATCCATCGCTCCATTAATAGTGTACTGTATTTATTATCTGGGATGTATAATAATGAGGAAAGTGCTGACCACTGTGAACGGCCGGGTTTTAAAGAGAAACGGAGCGTCGTACGAACAGTTTTCGGTCATTTCTTAAAGCCGGCTAATTAGAATGCAGGTAAACGTCCTCCTGATTTTCTCCAGCGATTCAGCCGTATCAGATCATGAACTGAATTAGTGCCTTAAATCAACGGCATTGTGTGACTCTCCTCATGCTGCATGTCAGTCTCTGATCCTTCAGCCTGCTGCTGCCCATCAGACGCGCTGGTTTTTCTTTTGTTTTGTTTTTTTACACAATAAAGCAACTGTTTTAGACTCGCCGTGTCCTCACGTGAAATGCATTGTTTTGATCTTAAAATGGAAATTGTGTTTGTTTATTTACACTCACGATGATGGACATTTTCTGTGAAGCACAAATTGCGCTCAAGCTTCAAAATGACAAAATAAAGTGTCATGATAGGCCTGAAAATGTTTGATTAGAGTACAATTTAAGATGTTAATAACTGACTCATTAGAGGATGCTTAAATATCTTAAAAAAAAAAAAAAAACGTGTTCACCAAAGCTGTATTTATTTGATCAAAAACACCAGAAAATCTGAATTATTGTGGAAATATAACTATTTAAAATGGATTAATGTAATTTATTCCTGTGATGGAAATTACTCTGGTCTTAAATCAGATTCTTTCTTTTAAATCTTTAGTAGTTATGAAATATTATTTCTTTTCTTGATGAAAACCCACTCAAAAATATTTTTGCTACTTGTTACTTATTTAAAATGAGCTGAAACAACACAATTCTTGAGAATCCTTAGAGACAACTTTGTTTTGTGTTCAATCCACTTAATAATTAACTTGATTTGTGTTGATACAACATACATGAATTGTGGAACCCTGTATTTTAATTTTTTTTACAGTGCAGTTGTGCTGATTGCTATTTTTTTGTTTTATTAAATATTTCATTTAATTTGGAGCTTGACAACATCTGATCACCACTGACGTTCATCATATAAAAACCTAATAAAAATGGGAAACCAGGATACGAGCCAAAAATAAGAATATTACAGGTGAGTCCAATTTAATTATAATATTCAAAAATGACTTTGATATATATTTTTAATCATAACCTAATACATTGACTGAAATGTTTATATACCAGAAGTATTCAAAACAATTTAATATTTAAAGACTTTATTTGAAGATTTAAAGCACCAAAATACCAATTAATTGTCACTTCATGCTCCTTCAAACAGCTAGATTTTATTCATTTGTCAGTTAGAAGACACCAGACACAAAAATGGGATGTTTAGGTGATATTTTAATATTTAGTGGACTAAATGTGATCAATTCATATTAATCAAATTTAACCACTTCATTCTGGACAACAAAAACTAAATGTAGTTCAAAGAATAAAAGAAATAAAGTGCTGGTTATATTTTATCCCAAACTCTAACATAAAATTATTATAAAAAAATTTCTTATAGCACTGTGACTCATAACTAAGTGCAAACCAGATACCCATATGGGTGTTTTATCTTTTTGATGGTTTATTTATTTATTTAGTAACTAATTATTCTCCATCTGTGGAATCATTTTTTTTTTTAGTTTTGAAGTTTTAGAAGTCTCTTATGCTCACCTAGGCTGAATTTATTCCAAGAAATTCAGTAAGACAGCCTGAAATGTTACAAAGATATTTTTTTGTTTGTTTCAAATGTAGCGCTTTGAATTTCTAATCATCAAAGGATCCTGGAAAATATGGATCACAGATTCCACAACAGCACGACTGAGCATTGAAAACAAAACAAGACCAGTCATTAGTATTCAAGTTATTTTGAGCGAACATTATGTATTATATTGAACAAGTAAGAATTTATGTAACAGACACTATGATGCACAAATAACTCATTTTAGGCATTAACCCTTTAACTTCCATTTAATGATAAACTATGGACAAAAATGTCAACCAGTTAAGGTGACAGTTAAAATGTATATAGGTTATTACATTATTTAATATGACCTGCATATTATTGAGGTGTAATGAACTTCACCCCCAATTCTTTTTAATGAGAGAGCACAGGAAGCACCTCAAGGCCAATACATTATTTACCTCTATTAATTTAAAATTCATCCAGCTTTACCAGAGGACACGAGAATCCGCTGTCATCACACTCAAAAGACCATCCAAAAGAAATGTGCTGAGCCTGGAGAAATCACTCTCACGCATCAGATTGGGAAATAAGTTTCAAGTGCAGTCAAGTAGAGAAATTCAGAGATAGCATTCACTTGTTTCAGTATTAACGCATCTGCACATTAACATGCAACAATAATCTCACCTAAACCATTTTAAAAGGAAGATCCTGTGAAAACTTAGTTCTTTTTTCCCTCCTATAGGTGATGACACACTGCCAATCAACTGTCTGTCACTCATTCATGTGACAAAAATATGATTTATGTTCAGTAAAGTCATATGGAGAGTGGCTCTACTACGTCCAGTGGTGGAAAGAGTACTGAAAAATCATACTGAAGTAAAAGTACCATTACTTGCCTAAAAATGTAGTGCAAGTGGAGTAAAAGTATCTGTTGTAAATATTACTCAAAGTGTGAGTTAAAAAGTAGACTTTTCAAAAGTACTCAAGAGTAGTGTGTAGTGAGTATTACGCTGTAAAAAGCTGATGCATTTAAATGTAATTTGTGCATGTGTGTGTAAACGTAACATTCTGTGGTGCATCTAGTTATTGCCCAGGCACACAACGTCATAAGACATTAATATTAGGTTAGATTTAGGTTGTGATGTCAGGTGACCAAAATTCAATGTCTAGCCAGCATCTAAGGACAACGTTATTTTGATAATGACGTCAAATGATGTTGATATTAGGTTGTTGGAAAGTGACCAAAATCCAACGTCGAGCCAACATCTTAAACCAACGTCATATTAACATCAAATACTGACATTTATTCATCAGTTATGGCAACCAAAATCCAACGTCTGATAGATGTCATAGTGGTAACGTCAAGCTGTAACATCATTAGATGTTGATATTTGGTTGGTTTTAGGTTGGACGTTGGACATTGACGTTGAGTTCTGATGTCAACCTGATTTTCAATTGTTGAAGTCCTGTGCCTGGGTGTTTAAGGCCATTTCGGTCATCATACAGTAAACATCCGCCATCTCATCAGTGACATGCATCTAAACAGTCTCTGGGTCATTGCGTGTAAAGATTTTGGACATCTTCTTGGACACTTTCAATGCTTCTAAACAGTTTGCTGCAATTATAAATCGCCCATGTCTTGAGGTTGTTCATTATGATGCAATTTACCTTCTATGTGCGATTTGATTGGACAGAAAATCACAAGACAAGATTTTTCTAATCCCCATAGACAAGAAAAAATAAAGTAGTGACTGCAGGTTGAAGGAAAGTAGTGGAGTAAAAGTACCAATACAGCATTAAAAATGTACTCAAGGGAGAGTAAAAGTACACAGTTTTAAAACTACTTAGTAAATTACAATTCCTGAGAAAAAATAATTACAGTAATTTGAGTATTTGTAATTAGTTACTTTACACCACTGACTACGTCATGCTGCTGAAATAGTCATCTTTAAATATTTTGAACTTCACTTTAATACTAACGAACACGTTTTAAGTGAAGTTTCACAAACTAATTTCGAGAGGAGCACGTGATATGATTGATCGCGGCTGGTGTCTCATCTGCAATTATTAGTAAACCAACCGGATTATTCCAAACTCACAATAAATAGCCCGTCTAGCCTTACTCCCTTATCTTCGTTTTTTTTTTTTTTTAATCCATCCACCCAATCTCCCCGTTCCTCCTTTACCAGGGGGAGCTCTCGAGAACTACCTCATCTCGTACCCCCTCACATGCTCATTGACCAGGTGGGAGTCCTGGGCTCGATTATTTCTCCCAGGACAGCATGCCAAATCTGCTATTAATATCAAGCAATATCTATCTCTTGAAATGCTTTTCAATGAAGCCCCGTGATCTGTAGAGGGCAGCAGTTCACCATTTAATTTGAGAGGAAAAAAACAAAAACCAAGAGTCATCTGAGGACCTCGAAAATAATTTAAAACCAACTCACAATATCAGTTCTACACTGTAAAAAGTGATTAGTTACTTAAAGTGAGTAAACCCATTGCCTTAAAAAAAAACAAGTTTACTTTACAAATAAAGTAAACCCGTTGTAACTTGGAACTGTTAAGTTGACAACTTAATTTTAATAATTCAGCTAATTGTACTCACTTTTAAAAAGTCAACTAATCGTATTTAACAGTCTATGAAGGTATTTAAAAAAACTTTTTTTTAAGTTTAACAGTTTTTTTTTTTTAATAGTTTGTGTTCGATATATCAGTAATCTCTAATCATTAACTTTATCTAATAACAAATCGCTCAGTAGTCTATTAAAAAAACAATGTTGAAAATAAAAATAATAATAAAAATGCTGAATTGAAGGACCTAGAATGATCAAAAAGCATTAATATGCGCTTTCTACAATAGATTTAGTATAGAATGCACTCAAAAAATGATGTTTGTTCAAACTACTTATTTAAAATGAACTGAAACAACACAACTCTTAAGTTGTTTCTATGTTCAATCCACTTAAAATTGTAAAAACTCAAACTTTTAGTTAGAAAAACATTTTTTTAGTGTATGAATGACAAATATAGTCTACAATTCACTTATATAAAAGTTCCAAAAGGGTGTTTTTGTAGTAATGCAAACAAACAAACGTTTTTCTAACTAAAAAGATACTATATGATTGTTAAAGATTCTTTACAAAGCCATTGCCAATATTGATAAATAATCAGAGTAATATTAGCAATTATTGCCATATGAACTTAATGTAGACAATTAAGTGCTGAAATGCAAGCTTCATATTATAATGCACTAATATGCATTTTTTTTTTTTACCCATAGTAGAAGATGCACTTAATTTAATTGAAGAGGAAGGCATGTTTTTATTGCAGTAATTTAGATAAACACGTGATGCATTAACGTGCATATTATTTTTATGTGCTGACAGAAAAACGATCAGGTTTAAGCTCTAGACCCAGTTTACAGAGGTCTGCTGACAGGTACAGTCGTGTATAATGATATCCTTTAAATTCCACTTTAAGCACTTTAAGTTGTCAGTCTGTTTCTGAGGGGGCGCGACGGTAATTACGCACAGCTATTGCGTAAGACGCAGCAGAAATTCAACAATCCCAATTACGAAATGGGCGTGTCTTTTTAATATTCATGAGGTTTCGCAACTGTATTCGGCCTGGCTCATTAATATTCATGAGCCTGGTATGCGGAGCGTCTGGAGCAGGGAAGGGTAATTAATTTTCCAAAAGGTCCCAATTAGAAACTAAGGTGCTTTTATAGGGCCGGTTAACTCAATTCTGTCAAAATAATAATAATATATATTTTGTTATAAAATGGTGGATGAAACTTTACGAGACAATAAATGTGGAGCACTCAATAATATCACTATTTAATAAACATTCATCACAATTGTATTATGCGTTTGTAGGTTATTTATGACATTCATGCAGACAGATAGCTAAATAATGTTGACTTATGTTTGTGTTTTATTTTTTATTAACCATTTACTTCACGCGGGCCAATCAAGGATGTCGCAAGGGCCAGATGTGGCCGTAAAATGCCAAGGTAAGGTCTGGAGTATTTCTCTCGCATGCGCAGACGAAAGTGTATCCAGCAAGCAGGTCTGCGCAGGCGAGGAGAGGAGGGGAGGTGATGTTTTGGGGAGCGTGTTTGACAGTCATTTAAAAGGGGCGGGAATATACAAACAGTCCCGCGTGTATAAAACTCTTGGAGACGCATGAAGTGCTGTGGAGTTTGGACATTACGCGTGACACACTGGCAGAGGAGATCATGAGGAACATGCTGTCACTGCTCGCCGTTTTGACTGTGTATCTCGCGGTTTGGGGAGGAATCACGGCGGATGCTCAAGTTGGATCTGTGTTACGGAACTCCATCAGGCATCTGCCTGCAGCATCTAGCCCGAGTGACGCGGTGAGCGCGAGCCCGCGGGTCAACGGCACCGCAGACAGCGACGCTCCGCCGGTACGTGCACTCTCAGGATGATGAAAAAACCCACGAGGATTTAAAAGAGGACTCATTTAGAGATCGTTCTTAACTCTCTCGGAGTTGAGCTACTTACATTTATGTGCTTTAAATGAGCGGTTTACGTTTTTAAGGGATAGTTCACTAAAAAATAAAAAAAAATACTCACTATTTGCTCTCCAAAGGTTCCAAACCTTTATGAGTTTCCTTCTTCTGTTGAACACAAAATAAGATGTTTTGAAAAATGTTGGAAACCTGTGACCATTGAGTATAGGGCAAAAAAAAACAAATACTATGGAAGTCAATGGTTACAACATTTTTTCAAAATATCTTTTTTGTGCTCAACAGAAAAAAAGAAACTAATAAAGGTTTGATACAAGTAAAGGGTGAATAAAGGATGACAAAATTG
>CAIGQV010003909.1:7946321-7964209 GCA_903798115.1 Danio jaintianensis | reverse complement strand
TTCATATGAATTAGCCACTAAACTGACAAAATGTAAAATAGTTACGCTTCCTCGTGAGATCAGGCTGGAATACCTGGTCTTTTGAGGCTGTTCAAATGAGTGTTGTCAAAGTATCGAGTTCGGTACTGAAATTTAAAAAACGTTCATTTCCTGCTAACATTTGAGCACTGTTTAGCAGGTTCTTAAACATCGCTGATTGGCCATTGTGTTTACGTTCTCAACAGAAATTACCGTGCAGGTCAATGGCTGTGAAGGTCACTATTCTTCACTGCTGTTCACCAAATGGAAACAGATACAGGGACATGAAGAATTTCACAGCTGTGTAGATCAGTCTACTCATCAGCAAAACGCTCATATGTTAGCTCATAGACAGACCAGCTGATCGACGTGACTTTGAAACACTCCAGTGTCCCTGTATCTGTGTTTTCAATTGGTGAACAGTGGAAAAGAGTGGTGAACAGATTACCTTCACAGCAAATCACAGTCATGTGAACACAATGGCCAATCAGTGGTGTTTAAGAACACTCTCAACAGCACTCAATTTGACATTTTTTTTATTTCTGTACCAACTAGTACCAAACTCAATATTTTGAGAATACTAGTTTAAATACGTTCGACTCTATGAGTATTTACTCTTTGAAAGCAATCCAATCAATTTCATCTCTGGAAGTGCTCAAAAGTGGACAAGCTCAAAATGTAGACCCTGTTTGCACCTGTATTTTGAGTCATCCACTTGTGCCAAAAGCACACCTTAACATCTGGGATAATCTGAGCCTGATGCATTTTACTTCAGTCATATTTGTTAAATATGGATCAGATGGTCATAAATGCCCATGGAAAAGATGTGTATGTCTTGAAGGCAAATGCTGAGGAATCTGTGAGAGAAGACGCAGAAATATGATTTCCCGGAAAAGTACAGTTGGATGTTTATTCCCAGAACTGGCCTCAAGATGAGTCCCAGTAAATAATGCAGAAATGTGGCTGAACATCCTTTGAGAAATTTCCCAGAGATCCAGGAGCAGCAGCTGGTGTCTGGCTGCATCTTATGAGTTGATGTGATGGGTGAATGTCTAATGCTCTGCGGGGTTGAGGCGGAGGTCTGTGTGTGTCCCTCCGTGTTGAGGTTTTGTTGCCTGTGTGTGTTCTGTCATCCTGGGTGGTTGAATTATATATCTCCCGTGACACGTTAAGTGTGGCCCATACATTTACAGAACAACAAACACACAAATCAGAGCAGACTAGAGCCGTTTGGTCCCAATTTGGCCGCAGTATTGATTCCAAATTCATCATCTTTTTCCCCTTCATAATGTCATATCGACTAAATCTCACTCTTTAGATAAATAAGGGTTCTTTATTGCAATTTATGTTTCAATATAGAAACATAAACATCCACAGAAACCTTTCCATCGCACAAAAGTTTCTTTAGGTTTACAATTGTAAAACATTGTAACACTTTTTAATAACTACACACCAAATGGTTAGTTCATCATTTGTTACGCATTAACTCTACATTAACAGACATTAGTAAGTTTATAAATACAGTATTATAAGTCGCCTACTAACATTGAACTATTTTCATATTGTTAAATGATTTTATTTAATATATAAAAATCTCTATATAGAAGTCACAATTCATGCTATTAACAAACAATTAACTAAAATTATTAGCTCAATAAACTGCTAATTAGCTGCTTATCAATAGTTAGTAAGGTGGAAGCTGGGTTTAGGTTTTGGGTAGGATTAAGAACGTAGAATAAAATCATACTTTATAACTATTAAATAACTGTTAATATTGTGAGGTAATAAGCCAGTAGCCAGACTTTAATTGTCAATTGTAAGGGATTTTAGATAGAATTGTTGTTAATAAAGCATTTAGCAGTAACTACTACTATGCATGAAAAAATAAGATATATGAAAGTTCATGTGAACAGTTAATTAATATACTTATTCTAATCTTAAAAACCACCAACTACTCTTAAATAGCTGGTTTGTAAATAATGCAGTACTTATTTTAGTAATGAAAGAATAATCATTAAAGTATGAAGTAAAAGTATGAGAAAACGTATTTTTTACTATTTATTGGGTGAAGAAGAATATATGGTAACTTCATTGACGTGGATTACAATGTTTTTATTATTATTCAGTCATAAAGATAAAAAGTCTTGTAATAATCCCCAGTAACACTCCAGGGTTATTCCAATGAGTATTTCAATGAGTGCCCTATAAAGCATTAAGAGAAGAGTTAAGCTGAGACTCGACTGAGAATACGATCATCAAATATTCAAGAAAGTTTCCTGACTATGCACATTAGCATACTAATACCTCATCATGTTCAATAAAAATTTAAATTAAAACATGCCATGTACCTTCTGACTGTGATTTAGTCAGGAACAGGACCTGCATGAAGTTATCAAGTCAAATAAATGTTTAATGTTTACATAAAATCCCTCCGGCGCTTTTAAACGAAGGTGAAATTCATTTAACTTTGCATAATTATAAGCACAAAATTTCAAGCAGTTTTATGTAGCAGTCTCCTGCAATGTAATACAAGTCATTTAGACATTATTTTAGAATAGAAAATGGTATCATGTGCAGTTTGAATGACATGACAAGATTACATGGACTGTTTATACACTTTATTAGGTACACCTGTCCAACAGCTCGTTAATGCAAAATCTAATCAGCCAATCACATGGCAGCAACTCAATGCATTTAGACATGTAGACATGGTCAAGATCTGCTGAGCATCAGAATGGGGAAGAAAGGTGATTTAAGTGACTTTGAACGTGGCATGGTTGTTGGTGCCAGACGGGCTGATCTGAGTATTTCATAAACTGCTGATCTACTGGGATTTTCACGCACAATCATCTCAAGGGTTTACAGAGAATGGTCCGAAAAAGAGAAAATATCCAGTGAGCGGCAGTTCTGTGGGCGCAAATGCCTTCCTGATGCCAGAGGTCAGAGGAGAATGGCCAGACTGGTTCGAGCTGATAGAAAGGCAACAGTAACTCAAATAACCACTCGTTACAACCGAGGTATGCAGAAGAGCATCTCTGAACGTACAAAACGTCGAACCTTGAGGTGGATGGGCTACAGCAGCTGAAGACCACACCAGGTGCCACTCCTGTCAGCTAAGAACAGGAAACTGAAGCTACTATTCGCACAGGCTCACCAAAATTGGACAATAGAATATTGGAAAAATGATGTCTGGTCTGATGAGTCTTGATGATTTCTGCTGCGACATTCGGATGGTAGAGTCAGAATTTGGTGTCAACACCATGAAAGCATGGATCCATCCTGCCTATCAACGGTTCAGGCTGGTGGTGGTGGTGTAATGGTGTGGGGGATATTTTCTTTGGCCCATGAGTACCAATTGAGCACTGTGTCAATGCCACAGCCTACCTGAGTATTGTTGCTGACCATGTCCATCCCTTTATGACCACAGTGTACCCATCTTCTGATGGCTACTTCCAGCAGGACAACGCATCATGTCAAAGCACGAATCATCTCAGACTGGTTTCTTGAACATGACAATGAGTTCACTGTACCCAAATGGCCTCCACAGTCACCAGATCTCAATCCAATAGAGCACCTTTGGGATGTGGTGGAACGGGAGATTGGCATCATGAATGTCCAGCCGACAAATCTGCAGCAACTGCGTGATTCTATTATCTCAATATGGACCAAAATCTCTGAGGAATATTTCCAGTACCTTGTTGAATCTATGCCACGAAGGATTAAGGCAGTCCTGAAGGCAAAAGAGGGTCCAACCCGGTACTAGTAAGGTGTACCTATGTTAAGGTGTTAACATAAACCCGGTGAGTAGATGTTAACAACTTTTCACACACTTTTCACATCTAAAATTAACTATTGAAGACAAAAGGTGATTATATTTCACAGCAATTATATTCCATTTACATTTTATTTTCCATTTCCATTTTATTTAGGATTTCTGGATGAATAAAAAAGTTCCAAACAGCAATTATTTGAAATCGGAATCTTCGTAACATTATAAACATCATTTATTGTTACAGTTTATCAGTGTACTGCTGAATTAAATAAATAAATACATAAATAAATAAATATTATGTGCAGTTTTTATGGCCTGACATGAAGAGATTACATGGACTATTTATACTTTTATACTATTTTTATACACTTTTTTTACACCATATTAATTTAACTGCTAAAGGCAAAAGTTGATTATTTTACATTTACATTTCATTCAGGATTTCTGTATGAATTAAAGTTCCAAAGAAAAGCATTTCTTTGAAATTGAAATATTTGTAACATTATTATTGTCACAATTGATCAGTGCATTGCTGAATAAAAATATACATTTCTGTAAAAACTGAAAAAATAAAAATAAAAAAATAGTACTGAATAACTTTTCCATCACTGTAATAAATTGCTTTTTTTCATTTACTAAAGCGGAAAATTAAACTGTAAAACTATGTAACAAGTTACAGTTTTTTTTAAATAAATGATGATGAGCAAAAACTGACTGATTGACCAAAAACACATACATTTACATTTTCTTCCTGCACAAAATGCTAATTTTAAATGTAGAATTTGTTTATTTTCTTTGAACAAAAACCAAGCCATCCAGTGAATAAAGTTTATTCAGCCGTGAATGGACCTGTTTCCATCGGTGAGGCCGTGGTGTTTGTAGTCGAGGTCAAAAGCGCTCTTGATGGCGGCGAGGAACACTCATGACACGCTGCTGTCCGTGATTACCATACCACAGCAGTGCCATTGTAGATCTGTACTGCAATTTGCATTCCTGCCCGATAAAGTGATGATCACTGGACAGAGAGAGCTGGCCTCAAAGGAAGTGACCTCAGGGCCTGATGGCATCTCCTGATTAGAGGGAAACTTGCTGCATAATGTTTTAATTCACATCTGCGTGCCCTCTTTTACGCTGCCAATTTCTCTCTTCCTGTTCTCTCGCTCTCTGCATCCTTCCCTCAAGTGTCTCCTCAATCCTCCACTTATTCCCTCTCACTGTCCCTTTGTCTACATACTTCAAGCCCGCTTTTTTTTAATCTTTCCTCATCCCTCCCTTCCTCTGTTTCTTTATCTCTCTCTCTTTCTCTCTTCCCTCACTTTGTAGTGCTCCTGGCATTCTTATCATGAGTCTTTGTGATGAAAGGAACTGCCTTCATTTCCACAGGAATGCACCCCTCTCAGTGTTCATATGGAAACACTTGCCAGACAGATTTGGTTGTGTTTTTTGCTCTTCCCTGGAGCATCAGACACGACTGATCGCACTGTACATGTCCAGAATAGAGTGACGTTAAGGGGAAAAATGTGATAAGTGTGGAGAAGATGCTTTAAAGAGTTTAATAAGGCTAAAAGTCTCACAATAAGGCCTTTTGAAGAAACATCTTAAAGGGATCGTTCATTTACTCGCCCTCAAAGATCCAAGTTACATTTTTTGAAGATTTTATATTGTTTGCTAATTCATGAAATCCAGTTCAATAGCTACTGTTTTTTGGAGTCTAAAAATGTGCACAGGCAATACTAGTTTATTTATTTAATGAGTACTAATGGGTCTTGATGATACATTAAGGTCTTATGAAGCTAAACAATTGGTCCGTGCAAGAAACTGAAGATTATTTACCACATTTGTAACTTTGATCCACAGGTTTTGCCAACAGTTGAAATATTCCATTCATGAGCAATCTCAGTCTGAATATTTGCCTACAGATTAACATATACTATATATTAAATGTCATCAGGATCCAGTAGAAACACTTGCCAGACAGATTGGTTGTGTTTTTTTGCTCTTCCCTGGAGCATTAGACATGACTGATCGCGCTGTACATGTCAAGAATAGAGCGATGTTAAGGGGGAAAATGTGATAAGAGAAGAGAAGATGCTTTAAAGAAAAATCACAGTTAAATAAGGCTAAAAGGCTCAAAATAAGGCCTCTTGAAGAAACATCTTAAAGGGACAGTTTATTTACTCCCCCTCAAAGATCCAAGTTTTTTTTGCTTTAGCCAAACATTCATTCATTCATTCATTTTCTTTTCGGCTTAGTTCCTTTATTAATCTGGGGTCGCCACAGCAGAATGAACCGCCGACTTGTGGGGGAAACCGAAGCACCCAGAGGAAACCCACGCAAACACGGGGAGAACATGCAAACTCCACACAGAAATGCCAACTGACCCAGTTCAATAGCTACTATGTTTTTGGAATCTAAAAATGTGCACAGGCAATACTAGTTTATTTAATTAATACTAATAAGTCTTGATGATACATTGAAGTCTTATGAAGCTAAACAATTGGTCCGTGCAAGAAACTGAAGATTATTTACAGCGATATTAGCATTAATCAGCTTTTTCCAACAGTCCTGAGCAGAGGCTGAAAGATTACATTCATGAGCAATCTCAGTCTGAATATTTGAATTAACAGATTCCCATATACTATATATTAAATATCATCAGGATCCAGTAGAAACACTTGACAGACAGATTGATTGTGTTTTTTGATCTTCCCTGGAGCATCAGACACAACTGATCGCGCTGTACATGTCCAGAATAGAGCGACGTTAAGGGGAAAAACGTGATAAGTGTGGAGAAGATGATTTAAAGCAAAATCACTGAGTTAAATAAGGCTAAAAGGCTCAAAATAAGGCCTTTTGAAGAAACATCTTAAAGGGATAGTGCATTTACTTGCCATCAAAGATCCAAGTGACTATTTTGTTTTTTTGCTTTAGTAGAACATAAAGAAGATTTTAGATTGTTTGCTGATTCATGAAATCAAGCTCAATACTTTGTTTTACTATGTTTTTTAAAGTCTAAAAAAGTATACAGGCAATACTAGTTTTAAATGAATACTAATGGGTTTTGGTGATATATTGAGGTCTTATGAAGTTAAACAATTGGTCCATGCAAAAAACTAAAGATTATTTACCACATTATTAGCTTTAATCCACAGGTTTTGCCAACAGTCCTGAGCAGAGGTTGAAATATTCCATTCATGAGCAATCTCAGCCTGAAAATTTGTCAACAGATTCCCATATCCTATTCATTAAATGTCATCAGGATCCGGTAGAAACACAACACAGGCCTGAGCAGAGGTTGAAATATTACAATATTATAGATTTTTTATTCATGAGCAAAGTATTCTGAAATATGTTGTAAACTAACAGCCACTGACCTCCACAGTAGAAACTTTTTGTGTTCCGACTGTGTAGGTCAGTGGCTGCTGCTTTCCAACATTCTACATAATATCTTTGTTTGTGTTCAACAGAAGAATGAAACTCATGCAGCTTTGAAACAAATGGAGGCTGAGTAAATGATGAGAGGATTTTAATTTTTATTTTGGGTGAACTATCCCTTTAAGACTAGCACCACAAAAAATGAATAAATAAATAAAATCTATTTCAGGGAGAACGTTAATATTATGAAGAAGAAGAAGTCTATATTTCTTGGTTAGCCTGAAGGTGAGTAATAGCAATTTCCCATTTTGGAGTGACCTATCCCTTTAAGACTAGCGAAGAAGAAGAAGAAGAAAGAAGAAGAAAGAAGAAAGAAATCTATATTTCTTGGATAGCCTGAAGGTGAGTAATAGCAATTTACCATTTTGAAGTGAACTATCACTTTAGAAACGCTCTAGAAGTTTTTTTTCATTGTTAGTTCAATCAAATAATGTCTGTATCAAATAATAATATAATAATCAAATCAAATCTAACTGTAAAGCATTATGGACATTTTTTAAATTATTATATTTTCTTTATTAAGGGGACCCATTATGCAAAAATCACTTTTATAAGGGTATTAAACAATTGTGTGGCAAGAGTGTCTGAAAATAGCCAGGCTCTAATGTTGAAAATAAATCTATTTTTTATAATCACACTTAATCAAAACAACAATCGAAACACTTTTATTGACATTCTCTCTTTGTAGGTCTACACCCCCTCCAGGAGCCTCCGATCAGGGTGGGAGCACCGCTTTGTGGTGCCATTGTAGAGAGGCTATAAGTCACTTTCCAAAACCTTTTCATTCAATGTTCCTCGCTGGTGGAATGATCTTCCAATTCCCACTCGGACTGCAGATACACTGGTATCTTTCAAATGACAACTAAAAACCCATCTCTTCCGAGAACACATGAATAATGTGAATAATACCAAAGCCACCCATAAGAAGCACTTTCTCTCTCTCACAAAAAAAAAAAAAAAAACTCCTACTTTAGCACTAAATTCTCTGAGCACAAAAAAGTTACTTTGAATAATTAGCACTTCTTGTATGTATTGCCTCTTCTTGTTGAATCGCTGAATACCTCCTCAATTGTAAGTCGCTTTGGACAAAAGCATCTGCTAAATGTAAATGTTTGTACGTGTCATCAGTGTTAGGGAAAGTTACTTTTGAAAGTAATGCATTACAATATTGAGTTACTCACCAGAAAAGTAACTAGTTGGATTAATTAGTTACTTTTTATGGAAAGTAATGCGTTACATTACTTTTGAGTTACTTTTTCATACCTGCCTGAGGCTTAATCTCTTTCAGAACTTGCAAGGTATTTTTCTTTTTTAAATAGAGGAGCTCTACATTTAACAACACACTGTATAACCCATTTACCTTTAAAAACCAAACAAAACAAAAAAAAGAATAACGTTACCTTCTGAGAACTTCTTTATGCTACACATGCCATATATACAGATTAATGAAAGTTGAAAGCAATGTTGTTTGCTACTTTTGTATTTTTGTCTTATTAGTTCAGTAAAATCACTGTCCATTGAGACAGTGCCCTTTTCTTCCATGCGTTCAAAATAATGAGAATACTTCCATCACAGAAATGTAAGGCTCTGCCATCTTGGTTTCTGTCTGTTCCCGCGGGGAGCTCATAGAGATAACATTAGTCCTGTTTTGTATCTGCCGCTATTCTGACCCAGGCGTTTTTAGCTCGGCCCTCTTTTGAAAAGAGCACAATCTCATTTGAATTTAAAGTTACAGTCACCAAAACAGCACAATATAGATCAAAGCCTAAAATGGGCAGTTTCAAAGAGTTACTGAAATATATTTGTGAGGTATTTTAAGCTGAAACTTCACTTATCTTGTAAAAAGGGGCATAACAGGTCCCCTTTAATATTGTTTTTGGGATAAACAGAAAGTTCAAAAGATCAGCATTTATTTAGAGTAAAAAAAATCTTTTATAACACTCATGACAATGCAGCCTTGCTGAATAAATGTGAATTTCTCTCAAAAACTAAAATCTTACTGACCCCAAACACTTAAACGATAATATACGCTCTGCTATAAATTCAAGAGTGGTTTAAGCAATTTTTGGGGCTATCATCATAAAGTTTATTCACATACACTGAAATGCACGGAATAATCAGTTGAGAGGTGTGAAAGTGTTGGTTTGCTCCTGCAACCGTCAAGCAGCTGAGCGTACAGAATTGTGATGTGTGGTCACCCGACGTCCTCCATTCTTTCAGAGGGTAATTACTAATATGCCACTGATGGTCCCTCAGCTGCCAGTAACTCTGTCTGGGTAGAAATGCTGGATTTGTTTTGCTCTGCTAAGTGGTTTTCAGCTTCTTGCTCGCGCACCACAAGCATCTTGGATATTTTAATGGAAACCATATATATGAGAACCGTATAGGTCTTTTTTTTTTAAAGGGGGTTATGAATAATAATGCTGCTCTATTGAGATTGTAGATGATCCTGAGGGCAACTTTTCACATTAAAGAGCTGGTACTGCATATTTAGAGAGCCACTGCATATTACAATATTTTGCGTGCAAATTATTGATAGAATTATGCATAGTGTTTACGCTATTAAAAATTAAATATGCATCATTTGTTTACAGGTGTCACGCATAAACATGTTTACACTTCTTAACTTTTCCAAGAGGAGCAAATATTTCTCCTGCCGTCCTGTTTGGGATTCATCCAGACCACTACAGCTGCCCCAGTACAACACTAATTGTTTGGGTCTGAATACCAGGGCAGTATTTTTTTACTGAACACTTAGTTGTTAGTTATCCAAAAAAGCCACAAAGCAGCTTTCTAAAATGATGGCGAATGCCAGCACTCTGCCATTGTGTTGTAAGTGATTTACAATTGAATTGATGCACTTAAAATTTGTTACCTCGGCCCCATGCGGTGTGTGTGCGTGTGTGTGTGTAAACTCACATTATGAAAACTGCTAAGTCAATGTTTTCACTCTGGGCTTGGAATCAGCATTTCTGGAAATCAGAATGTGACCTGCCCTCACTCGTTTTTCTCCCCTCTCATTTTCACACACCAATTACCAGGATAATTTCGAGCATACCAGTGTGATGTGGACCTTTCCCAGAACCGCACTCTGGAACGCATTTACAAATGTGGTAACGCAGTGAGGCATTTATCTGACATACGCTGTATTTAGACTTTCACTTAGAGCGTGATGCTGAGCAGAAGAAATTAACAGAAACGGTGTGACGAATTGGATTGGGCTATGAAATGGGCACATTTTACAGCAGAAAAATAATGTTTAAGTACTGTAAAATTGCCACCTTGAGCTTAATCATTTTAAATGTTGGAAAAATATTATGACCTCAAAAAAAAAAAGAAAAAAAAAGTAATTTACCCTTAGTGTGTGGGTGTAATATATAAAATAAAAAATTTCATTCAGATTATATATATATATATATAAATATATGGCAGCACGGTGGTGCAGTGGGTAGCACGATCGCCTCACAGCAAGAAGGTCGCTGGTTCGAGCCTTGGCTGGGTCAGTTGGCATTTCTGTGTGGAGTTTGCATGTTCTCCCCGTGTTGGCGTGGGTTTCCTCCGGGTGCTCCGGTTTCCCCCACAAGTCCAAAGACATATGGTATAGGTTAATTGGGAAGGCTAAACTGTCCGTAGTGTATGTGTGTGAATGAGTGTGCATGGATGTTTCCCAGTGATGGGTTGCAGCTGGAAGGGCATCCGCTGCATAAAATATATGCTGGATAAGTGGCGGTTCATTCCGCTGTGGCGACCCCAGATTAATAAAGGGACTAAGCCGAAAAAAAAAATGAATGAATGAATGAATGAATGAATGAAATATATATATATATATATTTTATATTTTTGTATATTAATTTAAAATCTTTAGAATTTGTCCCTATCATTCAAACTAATAGGTTTTACCCATTTTTCAGCAAAACATTTGTAATAATTTAAATTGTAATTTAATTTGATCATTTTTTTCCTTTATATGTAGAAGTTTCATTTAATTTATCATTTATATATATGTTATGTAGGGGACATAATTACGGGCATATTTTGACATTGTATTTTTGTAAAAGTTATTTGAAACAATACATTTTTTTACATGCATTTGCTATTATGTGAAATTATGTTCTTTAGGGAGCTTTTTCCCTTATAGTGTTCAGCTTGTACATTTATTTAGAAAGAAAAAGCAAAAAAGTCAGCCTACATTAAGCAACAATACTGTATTTTTTTTAACTTATTTTTTGAGAATAAAGCAGAAATACACCATGATGCTCCAGTGTGTTTTATCTAAAGGGAAATGGACAATTTTGTTTGAGTCTCTAATAAAAGGACCTTTTCTTGTTCTCCTTATCAGGAAGAAAATGAAACAGCAACAGGTTGCACCCATTTAGAGAAATCGCTTTCTTCCCAGGGAATTGAGTGTGTGTATGAGGGACAGAGAGACAGCAACATTTCACCCGTTGTCCTGATAGCCAGTGAAGCGTGCCACTTTCAATTTCAACAAACAGAACTTTACATAACAGAAGGAGAATATAATGGGAAGCGTGCATAGAGTGTGGAAGAGGCAGGTATATTAAGGTTGAGGGCAAATGATCAGATTCAAGGCCAATTGTTGCAAACTATTTATATGGGCTGAATTTAAACAAACAAATTAAATTTAGTAATGTTTAACTTCGTTTGTTTGTTTAAATTCAGCCCAAATAAACTTTTTGCAACCACCTACCTTACAAATCTTTAGTAAATCCAATGAATAATTTTTTTTTTTCAGTGTAGAGTGTGTACATGGGAAGTTTCAGCTCAAAAATAGCCCACAAATAATGTTTTATCAGTCTTTCAAACGGCCCCTTTTATGCTTTTATCCTAATTGTGCCATTTTGGTGACTGTCACTTTGAATTCAAATGAGATTTTCAAAAGAGGGCGGAGCTACAAATGCCTATGAGTCAGCATAGTGGCAGATTAAAAAACCCAAGACTAACGTCCTATGCTAATGAGGGAGAGATTGTCTCTAATAGGCAGGGCTTTCCCCCTCTGATGACACGTACAAAAGGGAGAATGTCAATCAAAGTGTTTCTGCAGACTGTCTTTATGAAGTGTGATTATAAAAAAATAAAAGTAATAGATTTTTACCATTAGAGGCTGGTTATATTCACACACTGTTGCCGCACAACTGTGTTTAAACCCCTTATTAAAGTGATTTTTGCATAATAGGTCCCCTTTAATATCTGAGGCATGTTTTGTCCACCACATTTTAAATATCCGAGACATTTATGTCACTTTCAGTGCCCCAAGCCATGACTAATTTCTACCCATCTTGCCGTCAGACAGCAGAGATAAAGTCTTCGCCAAACCCAAAGATATCGAAGACTTGACATCATGCGTTTCCCACATTTTAAATAGTGAAGTTAAACCTGTAGCGATGACAGCCGAAGCGATCTCCAATCTCAAAAAAAGCCCATGCCTGAGAAATAAGCATCATGTCAGAAAACTGAGCACATCAGTCACTCCTGCTAATGTGAAGTGGAGCTGGACGGCTGGATAGGCCGACCGCAGCACTCAGAAACATGCGAGAGACTTTGGCTCAAATGTTTCTCTGGCTCAGGCTCTCTTTAATCCACTGCCGTTGAGTCTCAGAGCGGCACTTATGGCTCCCGCTCTGCTCCATTCCAACTACTCAACTGGCGGACAGAGAACCAAAAATCTGTCCCAGATCGCTTCTGACAGGGTTGTGGAAAGCAGCGAAAAAACAGGGAGAATAATAAAACACAATGGACCATATAATTGTGCAACATTATGCAAACAAAATAAATAGGCTTATCAAGAATATGTTTCAAGTAAAAGGGGTGTAAGCTAAATAAATAAATGAATAAATAAAAACACGTATCACTTGATAATATGGCTACACTGTAAAAAATGAATCTTGAGGCTTGTAATTTTCATTAAAAAAATTGATGTGGTCATTAAAAATAATGTGCATATTTTCTTTTAAAAAATGGATATTCTGGATTTATTATAAAATATCGAGAACATTTGGCTAATAAAATCAACAGATAAATTTCAGTTATTTTTTTAAGCAAACCAGTGCAATAATTAGGCTTAATTTAAGAAACCAATTAAGCTAATAAAATTGAGGAAAGATGGCTTCATGTTTATTTTAAGAAAATTGACTCAATTATGTGGATTTGATTGAGATGTTTGCATTTGAATCTCAACAACGGCAGTGATCAGACGACATTTTGAAGGAGCTGATCAACAGTGAGCATGTTAAGAGGTAAGCATTAACAGTTTATAATTTTAATTGTCTTAAATAAGCTCTTTCAGGAAAGACACATGATGTTCAAGCTTGTTCGGGAGCTTAGTTTTTGCCATACGATGTATATAGGGATACACGTGTATTTTTAACCACCCATTCCTATTTGAAATTAGCTTCTATGTTCATTCTGAATTATATATTGAAATTGAACAAATTATTTGCATTGTAATATTTAACAGCAATGATCAGGCAACATTTAAGCGGGGTGGACGAACAACAGAGATCTTGTTAAGTAGCAAGCATAAGCTAGTATGTTACCTATAGCTATTAGCTATTCAATGGGGTATATGCTCACCATAGTGTTTTTCCATTTCATAAGGTTCCTTTTACAGCATTGATGATGTAATGTAATTAATAATTAAAATTAGTCATTAAAAGCCTACATTAATTAACTGTTTATATATAATACTGTATATAAATACTAATATTTGAATTTAATTTTTCAGATTAATGAAGTAAATGTTCACAATATTTTCCCACAAAAGAGGAGCAGTTTACTCAGGCAGATTTTGATAAAGAGAATGGGTGCCATGCAGCAGATACTTTTTATAATGTTATTTGTGTATTATTATTATTATTAGGCAATATTACTAATTTCTACACTTTTGTTGCATCTGAACTCACATCAAATCAGGGACGAGACAAGAGATGTCGTCCTCTGTTGCTGGTCTATTTGTATGAAAAAAGAGGAAGAGCTCATCCAGGAGTACAAAGTAAGTGTCTTAATCCATTTCAGATATTTATAGTTTTCAGAAAACTGCATTTTATATTTTTGCATTTTTACAAAAAAAAGAAATATAGCTCAAACACTACATTGTTTAATGGACTATTCCTTGTATAAACATGGTTTGTTTTTTATAAACTTATTTCTTTGTACACTAGTATACATTTTGAAAACACCTTGTTCATTATAAGTTAAAATACTTGTGTACTTGTGTTATAATGTCAGTCAGCAACATCTACTCAAACATTTTGGAGAATTACTGTTCACAGAGATACAAAGAAATGGTTTATTTCCTTAATGCATTTACTTAATGTGTTTTAGTAAACCTTAAACATTTGATATTTACAATTGCATAATTTCATAATAATAAACTTAACGTTTATTTTACAGTGTGAGAATGCACAGAGAATTGCTGTCTGCCAGAGGGATGACCAACCATGAGGACTTCTGCATTGTCTTGGAGGATGAGCGAGTCATGGCTGGCTTGGAAAATCTAGAACTGCTGAACTGGATTTATACAAATATTCCCCAAATTAAAATCACTCAAAAACAAACTTATATTAAGTTTCTGACAAATTCACTGCTACAACCTTTTGGTGAAATTTCACTGCATTGATTGATTGATTGTGTTGCTAATATTTTGAGATACAGCTTTTATAAATGTACTGGTTTTATATGTTATGCAATACACAAATTCTGTCAGATTTTGTCTAAAATGTGAATATTCCTGTTGACAGAACATTTTTTTCCATGACATGGATTAAGAACTTTTTTCAGAGTTTAACATTGCTGTAAATTTTAAATAGATTTGTTAAACAAATTGTGTGTGCCATTTTGTTATCAGTGGAACATGTAATAAAATGATATTTGGCAAAAATGCATTGTGTATGTATTTCATTATAAATTATGTATTTAAAATTTTATGAATGAGTAATTTTCATTAATAAATATGAGTAAATGGTGGTTGATTTGCTTACATTATAAAAGCACATTCCACTAATAATATTAAAAACATCATCTATCACTCCAAAAAATGTAGTAATTTTCACATGATTTATTCAAGTAGTTTTTGCTAAAAAAATCAAATCTTGAAAACTACTTTAAAAAAAAGGTGCAATAGTGTTACCACTATTTTTTTAAGCAAATAGCAAATTTTTTACAGTGTATATATGTGTACATATGACAAATGACTTTGTGCTACAATACCATAACATTTGATTAGACACACAGCTTTTGGTAGAGGGTTTGAAATGGGGGTTTTTTCCTACCCACAATCCTCTTTGGCTGGATCAGCAGGGGTATTAAGGCATGATCTTCAGTAAAGCTGCATTGAAAACAAACTAAGAACTCTAAAACAATACAAAAAGGAAACTGACGTGACTACTCAATTTAGCATGTTTTATGGGAACAAAAACACTTAGCTTAAATGCTAACTTAAGATAAAAAAAAAAAACTACTATTATTATTATTTTTTTGAATATTGTATAAAAATACAAAACATATATATTTGAAAAAAATATTACTTATAATTAATTAAATAATAAAAACTGAGCAATAACTGTCATTAATAAATCAAAAAATAAGAAGAAAATAAACATTTAAGTAAATGCAAGTAATATAGATTTTAAACACATATATAATAAATAAATGTGTAAGTAAATATAATAAGTATATAATAATAATATTAAAGTAAATATTATAAGCAATATATTGTAATATATAATAATAATAAATATAGTAATATAATATATACTAATATATAATAAGTAAATAAAAATAAAAATAAATACATAAATAGTCATGTTAGATGCTACAACACCACAGAATTTGATTTGCCACACAATCATTGATGGCAATATTTTATTCATAATAATAAAAAAAACATTATGCAACTTAATATACATTTGGCAGACATTAAAATAAATAATTTTTTGACTATTTTAAAATTTTTACTATTATTTAAAAAAATGTTGGTAAAGATTAGTAACAGATAAATTACAGTTGATTTTAAGCAGTTAGCTCTTTATATAATATAAAGCATGCATAATAAATAATAAATAAATATAATAAATAATAAATAAATAATAAAATATAAATATAATATAAATAATGCAACATGCATTACAGTTGATTTTAAGCAGTTAGCTCTTTATATAATATACTAATATAATACAGTATAATATAATATAATATATATACATTCATTCATTTTCCTTCGGTTTAGTCCCTTTATTCATCAGTGCCACAGCGGAATGAACCGCCAACTTATCCAGCATATGTATTATGCAGTGGATGCCCTTCCAGCTGCAACCCAGTACTGGGAAACACCCATACACACTCATTCACACACATACACTACGGCCAATTTAGTTTATTCAATTCACCTATAGCGCATGTCTTTGGACTGTGGGGGAAACCAGCGCACCCGGAGGAAACCCTCATGTGAACACGAGGAGAACATGCAAACTCCACACAGAATGCCAACTGACCCAGCCGGGACTCGAACCAGCAACCTTCTTGCTGCAACCATGTCGCATAATATAGTATAACACAACATAACATAACATAATAAATAATATACAACATCCTGTATTTCTTTAAAGTAATACTGAACAGACTTAGTACTGATCATTTGTAGTGGAAGTATTTGATATCATTTTGAAAAGTAAATGAACTGGATTTTTTTAGGCACTAATCCAACTTTAGCCTCAGAAATGCAGTCATTTGTAATCATCTAAATGATCAAATGAAGGTAGATAACCTTTTTAAAAAAAGATAGAAAACAGGTAATATGCTCATGTTTGCTGAAACACACTTACAGGAGGATGATTTCCCCGTTTGTGTGGCGGATGTGATTGTTAGCACGGCGGTGTAATTACAGAAGTTGTATTAAAGGCCAGCACTGTCTGAGGCTCATGCAGGAGATGTAGTCATTACTGCGGCTCGGGCCAGTAATACTTCATAATGACAGAGCCTGGCAGTTATTTAAAGTTTTTATTGAAATCCTGCCCTTTTGACCCTGCGGGATCACACAGCGGAGCCGCAGCAGACCCCGTCCCATCATGCACCTCTGCCAGGCCAATCAAGCAACGACTGGCTCACTAATACGGCTAATGTCCTGATTCAATCAATGCAGCTCATTTACAGCAAACTGACTGCGAACAATGAACAATGTAGTTTTACAAATCAATGTAGCTTCTCTTTACAAACAAATACATATTTAAAATATGAATAATATTAACAATATTAACAACAATAATATTAAAATAATATAATAGTAACAAAAGCACATAAATACACTGAAACCTGCAATTTCAGTGAAATTTCAATAGAAAATTAAGATATAGTAGCATAAATAACGTCGTAAACTGAAAACAAAGTTATATTTGGAGGGGAAAAAAACATGAATCTTGTGATATCAACATTTTAATAAACTGAAAATTATTAAAAAAATATTTTTGACTTTTTAAAATTACTGTTTTGTTTTTTTAAATGTTGGTAAATAATAGTATGGACAAACGGATGGATGGACAGACGGATGGATGTACGCATGTATGTATGGATGGACAGATGGATGTATGTATGGATAGATGTATGTATGGATGGATGGATGGAAGGATGGATGGATGTACGTATGGACGGA
>CAIGQV010003909.1:7920956-7943201 GCA_903798115.1 Danio jaintianensis | reverse complement strand
ATACACAATATAATACACTTTACTATAAGAAGGTTCGAAAATACTATAGTGTTTACTCTAAATTTCTATAGTATTTTTTTCATGTGGATTAAAATTAAGAAGATGTGCATTATAAATGGCTACATTATTGACAGGAGAAACTGACCTTTTTTCTTGGAAAATCTTACTGAAAAAAAAAACCACTAAGGCAAACACACCTTTTACTTCAGCTATTTATTTATTTATTTATTTATTTTTTTGCAGACTCAATCCAGTCAATAGAATAGAATTGGAGACAAATGACAATTTGTGATTGAATACCAGGTTTAAGTTAGTTACACAAATTTACTATACTAAATAACACAAAGCTTCCTTCTGTGTGAGGCGCTCTTCAAGCATCTGCACAATATTTACAATAGACAATGGACATTTTCAGAATTTTTCCGCAAATGTGACCACACCTTACTTTTATCTGAGAGAAACCGTTCAGAATTTAACCCTTCAAAAAAAACATCTGCCCCAAAACTGACACCAGACAGTCCACTTATCTAGAAAAAGTGCTTCCACAAGGACAGAATCACCTGCCTCCATATGAGCCTCCCTCCTTTCATCTCTAAGTAGTATGACTCGAACTTTCTCTTTGAAAAGTCAATGATCATTTCCTGTCACGCACGTCCCCTCGCCAGTGTGTGTTGAAAGCGGACGTCGTGACCCCTGGCAAAAAAATGAACTGATGCTTAACTCTGTACAACAATGCAGCATCAGTGCCGTCTGTGTCACGTCCAGCCATCAGAACAACCTGATCTTTGTGCCAAACATTTAGCAGGAGCTCTAAACATTCCCAGCATACCCGGATTTACATTACCACTGCTTGCTTACGTCACATATTAGTTTTGCTCATATTTGAGGGTTGAGATTTTAAAAAAGTATTTAAAGGGATAGTTCACCCAAAAATGAAAATTTACTCAATATTTACCCTCCCTCAAGTGGTTATCAACCTTTAGGAGTTTCCTTCTTTTGTTGAACAGACACAAAAATAGATATTTTTAAGAAAACCTGTGACCATTAACTTCCATAGCAGGAAAAACAATTACAGAAGTCAATGGTTACAGGTTTTCAGCTTTCTTCAAAATGTGTTCAATAGAAGAAAGAAACTCAAACATGTTTTGAACAAGTCAGGGGTGAATAAATGATGATAAAATGTTCATTTTTGGGTAAACTTTCCCTATAAATATTAAACTTCTTAATGCAACTCAGACATGAATAGCACCTCAAATCATGCATTGTGTGTAAAAGTGTGCTTTTACTTTTTTAACCTTTCAGAATAAGGATTTTTAAATAAAAGAATTGAACTAAAGTTCCCACTGAAGGAAAGATCAGAGAAGTAATTAAAAACATGACAATAGTCAAATACTTGAAACCACTCTGAAAATTACTCTGAAACCCTACAGAACAAACAAAACACATTGAAAATGCAAACTGATTTGATGTCAAAACCTTGACGTCCATTTGACATCCATATATTGATGCCTTTTGACCAGCAAAATAATACCACAAAAAGTAGTATAATATAAGAAATGTTTCATTAATCTGAAAGATTCAATTTCCAAAGTCACACTGGATTTTGTATGCCTACAATAAACTATACTGTAAAAAAAAAATCATTCTCACTTAAAATGTTTTGTTGAATCAAATTAACTTTTCTAGTAAATTTCAACCTGACTACAAATATTACGTTAAACTTTGTATAGCTGTCAGCGCCTAGTGGTTAAGTGCACCGACATATAGCACCAAGGTGCTAATGGTGACCAGAGTTTCATTCCCGGCTTGAGGTCCTTTGACTTTTTGTCATATAATTTTTTACAGTGTACCTTGACGCAACCCCCCAATCAAACTAGCATCTAACACTGGCATCAAAACCAATTACATGAGAATTCTTCAATTGATTTTTGATGTGCTTTTTGATGCCAATGTTAGACGTCAATTTGCTATTGTTTTGACATCAAGTCAATTGACATCAAATTAATTAGTATTTTTGTTGTGTTTTAAGTTGTTTTTTAATGTTGTTTTGAGGGGGACATGATGGCTCAGTGGTTAGTACTGTCGCCACACAGCAAGAAGGTCGCTGGTTCGAGTCCCGGCTGGGTCAGTTGGCATTTCTATGTGGAGTTTGCATGTTCAAGTGTTGGCGTGGGTTTCCTCCAGGTGCTCCGGTTTCCCCCACAGTCCAGCCATGCGGTATAGGTGAACTGAGTAAACTAAATTGCTCGTAGTGTATGAGTGTGTGTGAATGTGTGAGTGTTTGGGTGTTTCCCAGTACTGGGTTGCAGCTGGAAGTGCATCCGCTCTGTAAAACATATGCTGGATAAGTTGGCGGTTCATTCTGCTGTGGCGACCCGATGAATAAAGGTACTAAGCCGCAGGAAAATGAATAAATGAATGTCGTTTTGATATCAAGAAACCCACTAGGAGAATAATAAAACACCATCAGCCAATATTTTATATGCTCTAAAAAATGCTTGGTTGTTGTGACTAGGTGTTGGGTCAAATATAGACAAATCCAAAAATGTTCTTTAATTTTAGCAAAATTTTAATTTAAACATTTACCCAACATTGAGTTTGTCGACATTTGACCCAACGTTTGGTTTATGGCAACCCAGCATTTTTTTGATTGAATCTAATCTTGGACGATTGATCACAATTGCAGCTGTATTGTGTGTGATTTCTTTTTCAGATGAAGTAGAACTGTGAACTAAAGCTCTGGGATGTGTTTAAATCAGCCGCGATCACTATAATTCACACAATAATAGAATGCAAATGTTTTATTGATCCCTGAAGAGACATCCAATGTAAGCAGGAGGATTTGAGGAAACCTCACAATTAGGGAAGCCAAATAAGAAAGAGGAAAGAATCTGTGAAGGAAGGCAGCGTGAGTGATTTGGGATCTGGGAAAGTTGAAAGACGTTTCATCATAGCGATAATGGAAGAGAGAGCAGCCAGACTCCTCACAGGACAAACCACAGAGAGCTCATGATAATGGATTTCACATGCCTCGCTCTCTCGCTTTGTGTTAAGCGGCCTGCAGCTAATTTGTCGTCATTTTAGTGGTCTTGTGTAATTGAGATCAACGGCGGGGAATCATTAATTGTGTCAGCGGAGTCGAATGAAAACAAAAACAGAATAGAAACAAACAACTGATTGTTTAAGGACTAATAAACGGCAAAGTCTTAATACTGGTGAGCTTTTAACTCTATTTAAATTGTTATACATCTTAAATTTCAGTTTCTTCATCCTCTTTAAATGTATATATTTAAACCTGACCATCACACATTTTTACTCACTAAAATGTCATTGATTGCAAGTTCTACAAATGACCACAAATTCTTCTCAAGCATTTGGCAGAGAGAAGATTTTGATCCTTAAACAATATTTTATTATGTTTACTTATTCTTTACAGGTCAGATTTAGAATCAGAATGAGCTTTATTAAACACACAAGGCATTTTTTGTGGGGTTTTTCAGGAGCTCAGAGTACATATAGTACATACATGCATATCAACACAAGAACACAGAATGACATTTAAATAAGTGGAAAATAAAGTAAACGATAAAAATTCTGTATTATATACATCCAGATGGTTTATGTGCAATATGTGCATTGTTGACATTTTTAACTGTACAAATAAGAAATAAGAGTATTTACAATTAAGTGGCTTTATTGGTTACAAAAATCATAAGCAGTAAGAGTCCTGTATGTTTATGACCATAAGAAAACAGGTAGCAAATTTAATATGTTTTTTAATTTTAACATAAATATATCCAACGTATTTGTGAAGTTATGCTGACTGACAATAGAAAATATTTTGGCATATTTATCTTAACAGAAGTTATTTGGCTTGTCGATTCTTCTCATTACATAGTCTACTTTCTAAATTATGCACAGTACTGTATATATTCTATCCCAATTGCATGCAAAAAATAAGAATTATTATACTATTAGTATTATTATAATATAGCAATAGTGAACACACAACACACAACAAACCAAAAGTTTGCCACACTGTTGCAAATGGCCTCATAAAACTGTACATAAATTAATCAATACTTATCTTTTCATTCTGGGTCGCGGGGGCAGCAGTCTTAGGAAAGAACCCCAGACACTTCCTCCAGCTTCTCCGGGGGGATCCCAAGGCATTCCCTGGCCAGCCGAGAGACATAGTCCCTCCAGCGTGTCCTGGGTCTTCCCCAAGGCCTCCTCCTGGCGGGACATGCCTGGAACACCTCCCTAGGTAGGCGTCCAGGAGGCATCCGAAACAGATGCCCGAGCCACCTCAGCTGACTTCTCTCGATGTGGAGGAGCAGCGGCTCTACTCACAGCTCCTCCCGGGTGACAGAGCTCCTCACCCTATCTATAAGGGTGTGCCCTGCCACCCTTCGAAGGAAACTCATTTCGGCCACTTGTATCAGAGATCTTGTCCTTTCGGTCATGACCCAAAGCTCATGACCATAGGTGAGAGTAGGAACGTAGATTGACCGGTAAATCGAGAGCTTTGCCTTTCGGCTCAGCTCCTTCTTTACCAAAACGAACCAGTACATTGACCTCATTACTGCTGCCGCTGCACCAATCCGCCTGTCAATCTCACGTTCCATCCTTCCCTCACTCGTGAACAAAACCCCAAGATACTTGAACCCCTCCACGTGGGGTAAGGACTTTCCTTCAACCTGGAGATGCAAACCACCTTTTTCCCGGTGGAGCACCATAGCCTCGGACTTGGAGGTGCTGATTCTCATCCCAGCCGTGCCACACTCGGCAGCAAACCGCTCCAGTGCATGCTGAAGGTCCATGTTCGATGAAGCCAACAGAACAACATCGTCTGCGAATAACAGAGAAGAAATCCTCCCCATTATTCCTCCTGGATCCTAGGTTCAACCATCGGCCAGATCCTCCTCTCGAGTACCCTGGCATAGACTTTTCCAGGGAGGCTAAGGAGTGTAATCCCCCTATAGTTGGAGCACACCCCTTCTTAAAAATGGGAACCACCACCCCAGTTGCCCAGTCCAGAGGTACTGTCCCCAACCTCCATGCTATATTGTAGAGACTAGTCAGCCAAGACAGCCCTACAACATCCAGAGACCTAAGATACACAGGGTGAATCTCTTCACCCCCGCTACTTTGCCACTGCGGAGCTTGCAAACTACCTCAGTGACCTCAGCTTGGGTGATGGGTGAGTCCACCCCTGCATCCCCAGTCTCTGCTTCCTCAATGAAAGACATGTCGGTGGGGTTAAGGAGATCCTCAAAGTATTCCTTCCACCGTCCAACAACATCCCCAGTCGAGGTCAACAGCTCCCCACTTCCACTGTAAACAGTGTTGATGTGGAGATGCTTTCCCCTCCTGAGGCACCGAACGGTTTGCCAGAATCTCTTTGGGGCCGACCGATAGTCTTCCTCCATGGTCTCCCCGAACACTTCCCAAGCCCGAGTTTTTGCTTCCGCAACCGCCCGGGCTGCAGCACGCTTGGTCTGTCGGTACCCATCAGCTGCCTCGGGAGTCCTGCAGGCCAACCAAGCCCTGTAGGACTCCTTCAGCTTGACGGCATCCCTTACTTCCGGTGTCCACCACCGGGTTCGTGGATTGCCGCCCCAACAGGCACCACAGACCTTACGGCCACAGATTCTCACAGCCGCGTTAACAATGGAGTCGGAGAACATGGACCACTCTGTCTCAATGTCTCCAGCCTCCCTCGGGATCTGGTCAAAGCTCTTCCGGAGGTGAGAGTTGAAAATCCCCGACTTGAGGTTCAGCCAGACGTTCCCAGAGGACCCTCACAATTACGCCCTCAATACTTATCTTACAGAGTATAAAATATCAAAAAAGTTGTCAAATTAAAAGGTGATAATGGTGTTTTCAAATTAACATATTTGTCCAACCAAAACGATAAGTCCCAGCTCAACTTCCAATTCACACTCCAAAAATTCTTGCTGCCTTACATTTTTTAGTTGAATCAAATAAACTTTTTTATTCATCTCAACTTACATAAATCAAACTGACTAAAAGTATTAAGTTACACTTTTTATAACTTAAAAAATGTAGTTGAAACCAGATTAACTTATTAAAATAAGTTAAAGCAACACAAAAATATTTGCTGTCTTGACTTCTTGTCATTACATTTTTACAGTGCAATAGAAAATTCATCGAAGCAACTGCAGAACTGCTGTATGTGAAACTGCTGTCACATGACAGATTGTTTAATACAGCAAGTGTCAACCAACTAATGAACAAATGATTATTTTGTTATTTTAATTTAAGTTACACAAAGTATACTACAATATACTGTTATATAGTGCAGTACACACAATGTAATCATGGCATGATTTTAACACAGATAACTCTGGGCTCTGTTGAACGATTTAAAAAACAATTAAAGACATCTTTTTGGACAAGCTTTTAATTAACAATATGGTTGGCTGGTTATATATTTTTGTTGTTCTGTCACTTGGACTTCATGTTGATCTACATTATGTTTACTTTTCCAGTACAGCACTTTATAACTTATTATTTCTGGCCTAAAAATTCAAAACATGCAACATATACAAAGTTAGGAGACGAATCGTTCAGCATTTCAGCAACAAACAACTGATTCACGCAATGACAGGCACTCAAAAATACTACGTTCAAAAGCCCAAGCCTTTCTCCAGACATCTTCATAAAGCTATTTTTACTGGCTGAGAGATCATTTGGTGGACATTTAACTACAGTCATAAAGACGCGAGCAGTGGAGGCTTTCCTACAGATTCAGAGCGCAAACGCCACAGCGGAAACTCTCCCCTCAGTCTGTGTGGCATCACGAGGCCTCCAGACAGACCCTCCGGCACCATCCGCATCACAGAGAGAGCGAGAGAGAGAGAGCAAGAGAGAGAGAGAGAGAGACAGAGAGAGAGAGAGAGAGAGAGAGAGAGAGAGAGAGAGAATATGAAGGAAGACTGTAAAGAGCCAGAGATGAAAGTCTGACAGAAAAGTTTGCAATAACACACACACATACACACAAAAGAAAAATATATCCAGGGTGCAAATTATGGGGAGTCTGCAGGAGTCTGACTGAACAATTCAAGTTTAACCCCAAACTAAAGGGAGTCAAAAATATGTATGGTTTTAAGCAGGGCTGCACGTTTTTTTTTTTTTTTTTGGTGACATATATTGCAATAATAATATTTCACCAGATGACTTGAATAACTCCATTGGAAAGAATTCACAATTTTTAATTGATTGGGATAAAAAATTAAAAAAATTTTTTAAATGAAAGACAGCGTCTTCTGGAGAGTCTAACTGTATTCAGCTACAGAAATCGAATAATTAAATGTAAATAAATAGCATTGCATAGTCTTCATCGTATATAAAAACTGCAATTATTATAATTTTTTTTTAATACAAATGTTAGAATTTCTTATACAAAAACTGTTTCAAGTGTTCACACTTAGCTGATGATTGATAAATAAAGCGTGTTTGGCATGCTGTCCCAGGAGAGAGCCCTCGAGCCCGGGGCTCCCTCCTGTTTCATCGGGAGAGAGGGGAGTCTGATCTCTGGTAGGTCTTGAGAGCTCCCCTGAATTCATTCATTCTTTCATTTTCCTTCAGCTTATTAATTTGTTTATCAGGGGTTGCCACGGCGGAATGAACCGCCAACTATTCCAGCATATGTTTTATGCAGCGGATGCCTATCTATCCGTAACCCAATACTAAGAAAAACCCATACATTCTCGCACTAATATACTACGGCCAATTTAGTTTATTCAATTCACTTATACTGCATGTCTTTGGACTGTGGGGGGAAACCAGAGTACCAAGAGGAAACCCACACGAGCACAAGTAAACTCCACACAGAAACGCCAACTGGCCCAGTCGGGACTCGAACCAGCGACCTTCTCGCTGTGAGGCAACAGTGCTAACCACTGAGTCGCTGTGCCGCCCTACCCTGGATTATGCTAGGACAAAAGGGTGAGGAGTCGGGGTGGATGGGGGATTCTTCAAGACGAAGATGACTAAGGTAAGGAAATCTGGTTATTTATGTGTGTTTTGGATTTGTCTGATTGGTAAATCATGAGATAGCTAATGCTGGACCAGCCGTGGTCAATCATAAGCACGTAATCCTCTCGAAATTAGTTCATAAATAAACTTCACTTAAATGCACTTGAAAACTTACAGTCAAGGGCCTTAAAAAGAAAGCAATCAAGCAAATGAAAAACTGTCGCTCTATTAAGGTTAAACGTCTCAATGACTCCACAATGTGGTTCCTGGTCAAAATCCCACTCAATTTTCCTAATGGATGAATGAAAACTGAACTTAAACTGTACTGACATTGCAGATCTTGCATTGTGACTATTGCAGATTTGCACATTGCGATATAGATGCTGAAACGATATATCAAAAGTAAAAATGGAATTTACTGCGGTAGGAGAGACTGTGTGAATCTTTTCCCTTATTTAATAAATGACTTGCACCTCAGAAGACAATGCAGACACATAATGAACGCGTGGTGGCGTTTGAAGGTGTGAGACACAGAGGACAGACGCTCTTGACAATTCTGGAGGTCATTAATAATATAACAACACTAATACTGAAATGGTTAAGGCGCTTTAGAATGACCAAAACAACATTTCAGATGTTTTACAATGTGGTCAGCCTGCTGGTTTGTCCATTCACACACATTTTTGTCATCAAATGATCTCTTATAACAAAATCACATGACTTTTTTAATGTGCATAATTGAATTTGTTAGGTAAAAGTGTTTCCATCGTAGTTTATGCGCATCTTCTCTTATCAAATAAAAAGTTTATCCTACTCAGTTATGCGCATACGTTTTTTATGCACATTTTCAAAATTTATGCGCATCTTGGCATTTCCATCAATCTTTTTTTAGGTGCATATCCAAAATGTGCATAAAAATAGGTGGATGGAAACATAGCTAATGATATTGCCTTTAATCCATAGCTTAACCCTGTCTTTTAACAAAGTAAAACAAATTACCTATGGAAAAATTAGCCCTGTAAACGGACCTTAAATAATGCAATCAATATTTTTTTGTGGTCATTTTTAGATTGATTGATTTAAGATTGATTTAGAATCAAATCAGGGTTTCAAGGTGCAGTCGAAATTTGTCTCAATGAATTACTTTAAACATTTGAGTAACCGTAAAACTTAGACATTCATGAACAGACTTTTTATTCACTTACATGGTACAAGAGTAAAAAATATTGTGCAGTGATTTTCTATTGACTTAACTATGGATTTAAATAATCAAAAATGTAACCACAACAATCTATGAATTTTGTTGTGTCTTTTAAGATAGTCAACAGTTACCAGACTTCTCGGAAAAACTTAATTGTGCAAAAAAAACAAAAAAACATTTTAGATTGTGACCTAAAAGTTACTCACGGAAACTATTTACAAAGATTAAGCCTTGGAGATGTGCAATTCACTGTGGATGATGGGCTGGTCAACAGTATGACAGCAACACAGACCCTTTCTCCACAATAGTTTCCCCTTGACTTTGTAATTTCCTCCACTCCCCCTTCTCAGACGTCTCAAATATTCAGGTGACTCAGAGGAAGACAGCAGCATTAACATCTCAGCTATGTCTGGAATCCATGAGCCATGCGCAAACACACACACACTCTCTGGTTTAAATAATATTAAAGGAACTTGAAGAGTCACCTTAATGTTGTATGACTGGAACAAGGGTCCGAATGAAAGGCATATGATGCAAGTTTGTCATAAACTTGTTCATTGTACAGAAACAGGTGACCTCATCTCACTGTGATGATGGAGCCATGGAAATAAACCGGCTGCTGTTTGTTTGGGTCTTTGAAATTGGGCTGAGGTCATCGGTGAGTCTTGCTGTGCAGTGCTTAGAGGCCAAAGGTTGGGATAAAGGTCATTGTATATCATATTTTGTCAGAGGATGACCGGTGCCCAATTGAGCCAAGGTTTGTTCTCCATTACAGTCAATTAGTGGAGTTTTGGTTCCTTGCCAGTCGCCTTTGACTTGCTTAGTTATTCAGCAAAGCTGCCTTACTGAACTGAGTCATCATTAAACTAACACAACTGAATATGCATTGATTTACATACCTGATTTTTAAATTTTTTGTAAAGCTGCTTTGACAATTTGCATTGTACAATGCGGTATGGAAATAGATAACAATGATGATGGATGTTAAAGGAACACCTCACCCCTTTTTTTTTTTTAAAAGGGCTCATTTTACAAATCTTCTAGGAGTTAAACAGAGTTTTATCATTTTTTAATCCATTCAGCCAATCTTTGTATTTGGCGAGACCACTTTTATCTTAGCATAAATCATTAAATCGGATTAGACCATTAGCATCTCTCTCGAAATTTCCAAAAAAGATTTTCAATAATTTTCTATTTCTATTTAAAGCTTGACCCTTATGTAGTTACATCAAGTACCAAGACTGACAGATAATGAAAAGTTGTCATTTTCAAAGCTGATATGATACTCTCATTCGGTGTAAAAATAAAGAAATTTTGCTGCCATAACATGGCTGCAGCAGGCTCAATGATATTACTCAGTGCGGTTACATAGTTACCTATTGCTGGGGATAATTTCAGGCGCTGCATATCACTGGGCCGGCAAAAAAATTCCTTGATTATTTCACCAGAATGAGAGTATTTGAAATAGTTTTGAAATTGTAAATGTAATGTAAATGTACATTTTTGAGCGAGATGCTAATGGTCTAATCTGATTCAATGGTTGATGCTAAGCTAAGCTAAAAGTGCTCCCACCAGACCCGGAGGTCAGTTGAATGAACTCATAAATGGTTAAACTCAACTGTTTAACTCTAGGGAAGTTGTAAAATTAGTCTATTTTCAAAAAAGTGAAGTGTTCCTTTAAAGGTATAGTTCACCCCCCAAAAAAATTCTCTGCCATAATTTACTCACCTATTTGAGTTTCTTTTCTCTGTTGAACACAAAAGAAGTTAATTTGAAGAATGCTGGTTACATAGTATTTTTTCCTACTCTTGAAGTCAATAGGTACCATAAACCACCATTTTTCTAAATATCTACTTTTGTGTTTAACATATACTAGAATATCATATAGGTTTAAAACTACACTAGGGAGAGTAAACGCTGTGGTCATTTTCATTTTTGGGTGAACTATCCCTTTAAGTGACTGGTAAATAAATTTCTCAGAGTCTTAATATTTAAAATATTCAGGTTTGCAGGGATTTAAGTCAGGGATTTGCTGAAATTTCAGTGTTACTAAACATTTAATCTCATTTGAAATGTCCCACCTCAGCTTCCTTTGGTTTAGGAGTCTTCTAAAAGATGAACTAATCAACCTCTGAGCGCTAAACTTCTCCCTGAGGCACTTCGTTTCTCAATCTTTCTCTCTCTCTCTCCCTCACACACAGTCTCCGTTATGCCCTACAAAACAGAGTAATTACACATCATTTTACATCTTATAGGTGGTGTGGAGCAGACAGACAGAGGCAACGTGAATTAAAACAACTCCAGGTAATGACACAAAACATCAAAGCTACGAGAAATGAGAAAAGAGCAACAGAGGAGCAGGAAAGAGATGGATAGAGCAGAGAAGTAGGCCGCTTTACAGGTCACGCCACAGAGGACATCAAAGACTCCTGTCTGCCGAGGAAGAAGGAGCTGGAAAGAATGACAGGAAGAAGAGAAGAGACAGATAAATGAACAGAGCAAGAGACGACTGCAGTCTACAGGTAATGCAGCACACGGCACATCAAAGACGGCCAAATTACAGCTTCATTGCCTGTGACGCCACAGAGCGGCCGCAACCCGAGACTCCTCGCAGCGCTGCAGAACAACATGCAGGGGCAAACACACACACACACTATTGGCTCTGAAAATGATACGCAGATTCACCTAAATGCACTTCTAAACACTTGACTGCTGTCCTTTAATTTAACATTCATTGTTGTTAAACAGAAAAGAATGTGGTGCAACCTACCTGTGGTAAAAGTAGATAGAACAAATAAACACACAGCAAAAAAATGCTTTTCTTATTCTAATTCAAATATCGAAAAATTCTTAAATCAAGAAGCTAGCAAAAAATATTGTCTTATTTTAAGAAAGAACATGTCAAAATTACGTGAGTTTTTCCTTAAAACAAGCTAAATAAGCTGCCGATGAGCTAAGCAAAATAATCTTGTTTTTTCCTTTTGACATAAGATTATTTTGCTAACCCCACTGGCAGTGTAAATAATATGTTTTTTTTTTATAGATATTGGCGTTTAGGCCTTTAAAGAAGCAATTTCTAATAGAAAATATATATAGGCAGGACATGTTGCATTGCATTGAAGACCTTGTACCTTTCATTAATAAGCAATCTCTGCTCTGGACTTGCACACAAACTGCACTGCAATTAGATTACGTTTTAAAGTCTGCAAACAGAATGTCAGCAGAGGTCAGAGACAATTAAGATGGAGTGCAGATGTACTGTACCAACAACAACAAATACTGTACCATGCAGCATATAGGCAACATAGGAATGCCTGAGCACCCACAAAAACACAAAACAAAACCAAATATTCTGCATTAGTTAAAAAAAAAAATGCATACCATAAATATTAAATAAAATAGTAATGTAAAGAGCTTCTTTTTAAAATCTGACTGCTATTATTTGATTTATTCAGACTAAGCACAATTAATAAACATCTGAGCATCTCAAAAAACTTTATCATAAACGTGTGTGGAAATTAATGTGGATTTACTGAAATGGGTCTGTGCATAAATACAATGTACAATCAGTGTATTGAGAACACACACACACATGCTTAATTTGTGCATTAATGATAACGGATTCACCTGCGGCTACCATATAACCCCTGTAAGTACCAACAATCTTGTACCTTAATTGCAATCCTCATCAATTAAAACTTTACTAGTGAGAGATGTTGGTTTGCTTTACCCATCTGAAAACCGTAGTTTGTTGTCATTTAGACAGACAGAAGTGGGATGTTTTGATCAGACACTGTAACAAATTATTTATTGTAAGCTGGCAGCAAGTTACTGTTCGTTCTGCCATATCTGAAGCAGTCAGCCTTGTTTTCTTAACATTAGCATGGTTTTGGACCGATCGTTCCAATGCGTTTTATTACTGAATTCTTGGAGTTAAAATTTGCCACAGTTAATGGCTTAAAAATGACCTGATCACAAAAATAAGAGATGCAGAATTAGGTAATGGGATTAAAATAGAAACTTTTGCCTACTAGGGTTGCATTGCTAGTCTTTGTGTGCCTGTGTGAAATATATACAGTCAAGCCTTAAATTATTCATACCCCAGGCAAATTGTGACTTAAGGATTTTGTTCAAATGTAAATAAAAGTTTAGATTTTTTTTTCCACAATGATGCCTATTGTACATAGTCTTATTATCTTTTGGGAGAAGTCTGTGTCATTACCAGTTAAAAAAAACAAAAAAAAAAACTTGCTGGTTTCATAAATATGTTTTAATTGTAAAAATAACTAAACAGCCTTAATGATTTTTATTTTCTGAGATCCGTCTGTGGAAACAGACAAGAGGTTACAACACTTTCCCCCTAAAGATTCTTCTTTTTATCCGATTTCTGAGAAGTATAAGAAAACACGCAACTATATGTTTTGGGTAAAATCCACAACAATAATTCCTGTCCTGGAAGCATCTCTGTGGAGAGCCATCTTTGATTTATCTCTGCCGAGAGCCGTGTTTAACTGAGCTGAACTTTATGAATGCTGACTCACAGACTTGCTCAAAGTGCTGACGGAAACTTCAGCTTGTGTTAACAAACGGCTGTCTCTTTACTTCTAATGGAGAAAAAAAAAATGTTTGAAATGTTGCTCTCAATCAGTTATACATAAACACATTCATTCATCAATACAACGCAAATAATATAGACCACCAAAAAGGCACAATATTATCCCAGAAGACCACCACCTTTCTCTTGAGTGATAATAGGACCTGTCGAGTCTATAACTCTATAAAAAAAAAAAAGGCTCCACTTTTTACCCACCACAAATTGGCCTCACACTGCGTAGAGTTTTAGCGGCTCCGTTTAAGTAATCAGAAGCAGATCTTTCCTTCTCAGCTGCGCTCTCTGCGAGTTGTGGAAAGTGTCAGTATGGAAAATAGCCCTAGTCATTGCATCATAAATAAGTAACCATTTAATAATGATCCAATTAATTAGCGGGCATGGGTTCAGTTTCTGAACGCTTTCTCAAACTGGGAAAATCTGCTAAGACAACTGTAAATGCAGTGCTCCCATGATGGAATAACCAATTATGGAGGATTGAAAAATTTAATAACAGCTGAGGAGTAAAGCCCAGGATTTTCCTTACTGATAACCATTATTTATCCAGATATGTTTAAAATGTTTTACCATAAGACTTGAACCACCACAGACGCCCATTCAAGAACTGATCACCTTGACGTCAATGTGAGTTTTAAACCCCTCCCACAAAATGTGATGTCACTTAGTAGTAGTGCCCATACGGTCAAGTCATCATAACAATTTATAAAATGTTCAGTTAAATTATTCAATTAAATGATTCCAGTTGTAATACTGTAATTAAGTTTGTTAATTCTCATTGATACATTCAATTAGGATTTAATAACTTTCTTTTTTGCATGATGTCAAAAATCAATTATTTTTCATCTCCTCCCTTCTAACCACCTGACACTACTTTTATTTGCAATTGATCCATTTGATAATTAAATATTATTTATATGTAATGTAATTTCATTAATTTAAAGTCCTGATTGATTAAATGCTTAAACTGGAATAGTATTAATTTATTCATTCATTTATGTTAACTAAAACACTATAAAAATATCCATTTATTAAAAGTTTCCTGTATTCATTTTATTCATGGGCATTTCCCATTTATTGATGCTGTTGAATTGCATTATGGGATCTTGGTTTCTGATACACTGAAATTGCAAACAAAAGTCAATTTGTTAAACTCTAGAGAGAGCATCAAAAGTTAGCAGATCAATAATGTAATTCAAAAGGGGAAACACAAAGCAAAAACAACAGAATGCCAATTCAAATGCTAACAAATACACTAACTGTAATACTAAATTAACACTACACTGAACAACTACACTGCAAAAATTCCAGGGTTCCACACAACTCATTCAGGTTGTCCCAACACAAATCAATTAAGTTAACAAATTGAAGTAAATTGAACATAAAACAATTAAAGTTGTCCAAAAAAACCTCAAGAATTGTGTTGTTTAAGCTCATTTTACATAAGTAGTTTGAACAGGCAGCAAAATTGTTGTCAAACTTGAATATCAAAGGCCTTGAGACCATATTACATCAATACTGATATATTACCAATGCCAAGTTGTTGAGGATGGCTAGTGAAAGCTGTCGTGTTGATTAACGAAGTTTGAAAACACAACAGAGTCACTTCACAAGTTCAAAAAGAAGATATGACTGTAAGACATTGAGAGAAAAAATAAATAAATAAATACATTTCAGCATCACTGATGAATTTGTTCTGGATTCATGGACATTTTCCATTGGCGCTGCTGAATTGCAAACAAAAGTCAATTTGTTAAACTCTAGAGAGAACATCAAAAGTTAACAGATCAATAATGTAATTCAAAAGGGGAAACAAAGCAAAAACAACAAAATATGAATTCAAATGTTAACAAATACACTAACTGTAATACTAAAATAAACTGAAAAACTGCACTGCAAAAAATTCCACACAATTCATTCAGCTTGTCCCAACACAAATCACTAAACAAATTTAAGTTGATTGAACATAAAACAATTAAGTTGTCCCAAAAAACCCTCAAGAATTGTGTTGCTTAAGCTCATTTTACATAAGTAATTTGAACAAGCAGCAAAATTTGAAAAAAATTGAAAAAAAAAAAACTTGAATATAAAAGGCCTTGAGACCATATTACATCAATATTGATATATTACCAATGCCAAGTTTTCGAGGATGGCTAGTGAAAGCTGTCGTGTTGATTTACGAAGTGCGAAAACACAACAGAGTCACTTCACAAGTTCAAAAAGAAGATATGACTGTAAGACATTGAGAGAGAGAAAAAAAAAAACATTCCAGCGTCACTAAAGAATTTGTCTGGATGGAAACACGCCACGACACTCGTCCCACACCCAGACATGACACACGTGGATCTGAGCTGCGACAGAGACAGACAGACATGAACAGAGACAGACAGAAGAACACGCAGACATGTTGAAAAGCCTCACAGGGTCACAAACCGCTATAGTATATTAGCTGAGAAACAGAGAGAGAGATGCTGACAGGATAAGAGTCTCATATACAGGCATCCCTCATCGCATCATGTGGACGACAGCTGTGTAATAATAATCACACATACTTACAGCACACACATCCTGAACATGAATCAGGAGACACAATCTGACCAAACAGACACCCAGCAGGAAGACTTCTGGTGCTTTCATGTCTTATGCACCTCTGTGGCTCAATTACCGCTTCTTCAAACTCTTAATATAAGGGATATCTTTGAGAGTTAGCCTTTATATGGTAAACGTGTGTTTTATTATGATGTAAATACTGTAGGGGGAATAAACAGACAGTCTGGTGACAGTTGTGTGACCACAGAAACGCTTTCTCACAGATCGAATGATGAATTTACTTATTAATCGAACGCAGATGGGACGTTTAATAAGAGTGAAGTGATTTGGATTTTTTGGGGTGAGGGAATTTATTGCATTTCAAAAATCTAATTATAGAATGTCACCAGAAAGATCTTATCTGCTTAAAAAGAAACGTTTCGTTGATTAAATCAGGGTTATGTTATTGTTAAACTGTTTGCTCAAAAATGTAAATTCTGTCATTTACTTGCCCTCCAAGTTTCTGTCTTTGACTTCCATAGTATTTATTTCCCTATTTTCCTCTCCAGGTTTATAGCTACCAGTTTCCAATATCCCTTAAAATATCTTTTGTGTTTGACAGAAAAAATAAACTCATAAAAAATGACTCACTGTTTACTCGAAGAGGAGCAAATGATGAGTCAATTTTCATTTCTTAGTGAACTGACCCTTTAACCTACTAGTTAAATGTAAAATTTTAGGTATTTTGTTTATTTTATTTATATTAACAAGTTACATTATAATCAGCTCCCAAGACAACATTTATGATGAGAAAATAAACAATATATTACAATACATATAATACATATATTCTGTTTTAACGACATTTTATAACTTACACCTTCAAGTAAAAAAAAAACAAAATCTATGTTGTTAATCAGCAAGCTTTAACTTCGCTGAAAGCCACAGTAAAAACATTTATAAAATTACAAAATTTTCTGTTTTAATTTAACTGAAAGTAGCATGATTTTAATAAGATAATATATTATAAAAGCACATTTTTCACCATGTTTCTCGTGATGGCTAAAAATTTGGCTTTTTACTCCATCACAAAAACTGCATCTCTCAAATTACATACCCTGTTCCTCTTGCCTGCAGTTATTGAACACACGTCTCCTCTAAAGCCTCACAGCACCCTCTGAGAAAGAACTTACTAAGACTCCCTCTAATGATGATCTTCTATGATGATCCAAGCACAATTTGCAATCCAATTAGCATTTTTCATATTTCAGGCTGCATCACAAAGGCAGATCACATGCTGATAAAATTTTATGTTTTTTTTTCTTTGCAGGCGCATGCTACGCTTTTCCATTATCTCCCAAAGCATTCTTCTGAGATCTTCTGATCTATAAATGCATTTGGGTCAATTATTAGTATGCATGCATTCTTTATACACGCACACGGTAGCAGAATACTGTAATAAAAAACAAAACAAAAAAAGACCCTGTCGGCATTGAAGGCCCTTTCCACCCTCTAGTGGCTGAATAAATGCAGTACACAATTTCCACAGGTGCTTAAATCTCTAAAACATCTTATTTTCTAACACTCTTCTCTCTCTCTCTCTCTCTCTCTATCTATCTATCATACATTATGACCTCAAACTCTTAAGTGTGAACTTCATATTTTAGTGAAAGAGATACAAAACGTTATAGGCTGCAGTATAAATATGAAAACAGGAGCACACTTTTATTCAATAATTTGCAATTTATAGTTATGAATTTGAGCAAAATTTTATTTTGTTTTGATTCTGAAAACTACTAATGACATTTCTTGAAAATTTAAGAACAGTTTGTCATTTAAAGTATATTTTGGTGGAAAAAAATAACAAAAATGTGCCATGTTTTTAGACCGATTTCTATTCATTTTTAGACAACACAATAAAAAATATTATTACAACAGAAGAGTTTTCAATATCAGTATTTGGCGGAATAAGCCAGATTTTCACAACAAATGAAAACATTTGGGGGGGGGCGCGGCGGCGCAGTGGGTAGCACGTTCGCCTTACAGCAAGAAGGTCGCTGGTTCAAGCCTCAGCTGGGCCAGTTGGCATTTCTGTGTGGTGTTTGCATGTTCTCCCCATGTTGGCGTGGGTTTCCTCCGGGTGCTCCGGTTTCCCCCACAGTCCAAAGACATGCGCTATAGGTGAATTGGGTAAGCTAAATTGTCCATAGTGTATGTGTGTGAATGAGAATGTATGGGCATTTCCCAGTGATGGGTTGCGGCTGGAAGGGCATCCGCTGCATAAAACATATGCTGGATAAGTTGGCAGTTCATTCCGCTGTGGCGACCCCTGATTAATAAAGGGACTAAGCCGAAAAGAAAATGAATGAATGAATGAATGAATGAAAACATTTGTTATTCTGACCAACTGACATGTTCTGAAGACGTAACTGTTCAAAAACAGTTGACATTGTATTTGAAAATTGGAGGAAATGCTATCAGAACTTTATTTCTTTATAGAACTTTATTTACATTTTGCTCAAACATGCATACATAAGTAAATCCAGGAAAACTTTTCAAGTGGTCCTTAATTTTGTTTTCATAGCTGTAGCAATCTCTTTCTCACACACACACACACACACGCACATGCACACGCACACACACATACGTATTTTATAAAAAATCCCAATAATGTAAGATACATTTTGGATAAATTTGCTTCTGATATGAGGAAACAGCACATTGCCGTGCAAAAAATAAGCATTTCTCAATCACAGACAGCTGTATATGAAGATGGTGATGATATGTCCCAAATATAAGGTTACATAACTAAAAAAAAAAAAAGAAAGAAAGAAAAGTGCAGTTTGCTAAATCAAGTAGGCGGCACAAGATGATGTTATCCACCGTTTTTAGCCCATCGAGTCTATTTAAATGTATGCAAATGAAAGAAGAGAATGACAGGCCAACGTCGTCGCTGCTCTTCTCCCTCAGCTAATGAGGGTTTTTAATGTTTGTCATATTTAGCATGTCATTACACTGTTCACAATAATCATCATCCACTTGAGACTAATTAAACACGTCGACGACTCAACCATTAGTAAACAGCAGCAGGCGGACGATTTCATTATTCATCTGTTTATTACCTCACAGAGCAAACAAAACCACACGCACACACACATATATCAACATCTCCTGGAAGCTCTTGTGGATATTAACGTTCATTTACATATATAAAACGTAAATAATGGCGTGTGTAATCACATGTCAGTTTAGTTGGCTTCCGATACACTGTTTTGACTCGACTAGCATTAAATCAATGATGTGCAATAGAGCAGCAAGCGCACGTTGCATTAAAATGGCAGGTTTGAGTAAATGCAGCATTTATATCTGCCGCTCTCACTGTGTGGGCTTCCTCCACTGCAATTAAATGTTCACTCAGAGAAAAACAAGTTTATCCCACACAACACACATTATTGGCCAACACTGGTTAACAAAGTGCAAACCGCTTAGCCGCTGACAAATATATGCTTAGACATCGTATCTGAAGGAGGACGTTCGCTCAGTGCAAAACATCACATCAAAGTTGCACAGTAACTGTGAGTCAGTGCTGAAAAATGGTCGGCCCGAGCAGAAATCAAACCATAATGAGGTCTGAACAAAACTATAAAGTAAATTTCTTGTTAGCATTTTTTGATACTTATACAGAGTCTTGTAAAACCTGCAAATTATGGACTTCTTGAAGGGTTACTTGTTTATAGCGTCTACAGGAGCAACTGAAATGGCATGTTTGTAGTAACAGGCTAAACAGTTTAATGGATGGAATCAAGTGAAAGCTGAGACAAAGGAATCAATCAGTGGGCAATTTAAAACTGAACGATGGGTGGCTCTACTGGAACAAGTGACATTTTCAGAGCAGCCTTTAAAAAAAAAAAGACATTTGTTATCAGAAAATTAATATGAAACCAGTGTTGACAGGAAAGACATTTTATTTCTCAACCTTCTGTCAACTGCAGTCTTGTTCAAAGAAACAAATTACAGCAAGATGAAAATTCTCGGATCATTTAATCACCCTGGCCTTATTTTTCTACTGTGAGACACAAAACAACTTTAGCAGAACATCCAGGCATTTTACACATCTGAACTGTGCACTACATCATTAATATTACCATTAAATGAGCTCTCTTTCATCAAGATTCATAATTGTGTAATATTTTATGTCAAATTATTTAAATTGCCCTTTTTATGGATCATTCACTTAGCAAAAAATAAACAAAAGTGTGTCTTTAAAGTCCAATAGCATTCACTTTATGATGAAGAATATAAGAAAGACCCTAAGATTCAAGATATGAAAAATATTACAAGTGTGACATTTTTCCAAATATCAGCAAGTTTTTAACCACAAAAATAATTCTAAAGCAAGAACAGAATGTTTGTCTTTTAAATAATTCAAGTGATACAATTAATTAATCCATATGGAAAGTCACAAGCGTTGGTGTTAAATTAGCTGTTTTAACAAATCGATTAAATGAATATATAGATTCAATGAATCACTCATTAAAGCTCAGTTATTAACTCTATAACTTAATAAGAAAAAGTGAAATAGAAATAGTGAAATAGCTAATTTTGAGTTTTATTTTATTTTAATAGTAACCAAAAGGTCGACCAAACTGTTAAGATGCAGTGAAAAGGTTAATTACTCACCATTAAATTAAGATATTTTAGATGAAATCCTAGAGCTCTCTCATCCTCCACACGTTTAAAGAACAAAAAAAAGAACCAAAATCATTGTCAAAAAGTTGAATATTGAATTCACATGGAATGTTTTGACAATATTTTAGGTTCCTTTTCTGCACAAAGGTCTCTGGGGATTGAAATGGCATGCGGGTGAGTAATTAATAACAGCATTTTCATTTTTGGGTGAACTAACCCTTCAAGACAAGAACTCACTTCCACCTACAGTAACTTGTGGTTTTATATCAGAATTATTTATCCATTCACAAACCAGTCAAGTCACCAGCACAACTCGGCAAAATATTGTTTAAAAAAACGTTATCAAAATCATCCTCATTTGTCAATATGGCACACCTTTAGTCACATACAAGATGCACAAGTACCAATAATGTTCAACATTTTACCCATCAATCCTGCTGCCAGTTTCATACGGTATTTTAAAGCTATTCTCAATAAACAACAAAACATAAAATTAAAGCAAATGATTACTTTCTTCAATAGCTACATGTTTGCAGGATCTACAAGAGTCACTGAAATGACTTAAGAATCATTTTGGGTCAGTCTAAATGCATTTATAAGATGTCAGAGAAAGTTTACAGTCTCCTGAACAAAACAAATAAAAGCTGAAACAAACCGATCAGTCACAAGCTGTGCACAAACCAAAAATGTTTTGGTCAAAATCTACCGCAGCCATGTCTAAACACCAATTTTCAGCTATGCCAGAGATTTTCAAAGAATAGAAAAACACATAAGCATCAGATGACTTCAGATGAACTTAATGACAACCTTTTACCAGATTTGTGATGCTCTTTTGTGTTATTCTGGAGCTTAAAGCTTCAAATTGCATCCGTTCGCAGGCAAGTGATCGAATGTTTTCTTTAGAGAGAGAGAGAGAGAGAAAGAAGATAAGAAGGGTTATTAGAACCCTAATATTCCAGAAAAAACCCAGATGTCAGGGAAAGAAATACAACTTCACCCTTGGTATGACAAAAATTGAACCTGCCACAAGCTACACATACCTTGGGTTGAAAATAAGTGCTAATGGAAGACTAAATTTGGCTGTGAATGAACTGAAAGAGAAAGCAAGAAGGGCTTTTTACGCCATTAAAAAATCAACACAAATAGAAATTCCAGTTGGAATCTGGCTCAAAATTTTCCAGTCAGTGATTGAACCTATAGTGCTATACGGGAGTGA